>JADLZK010012146.1:0-260000 GCA_015847255.1 Hyparrhenia diplandra
TGGAATATTAGTTCCCCGCTCTTGATCAAAGAGGGATAGATACTGAAGAACAGCGATTACCAACCGGGCTAGATACAAATGAGTGAAGTTTACTCTTAAGCAATAATCTTTAGTGTTATTCTTTGGGCTTAGGCTCTCGGACGAGCCTAAGTCGTCTGCTACTACTGAGATAATATTGTAACAACTATATTCGAGGCAAACAGAATAAAGTTGCACATATATAAAGAGCAGAAGGTACTTTACTCTAAACAACCAAATAGATATATATTGATAACTCAGAGTCTTAAAAAGTGAAATGGAAAAGATATAAAGGACTTTACCAGAACTCCGAAGACTTCTCCGGAACTCGGGAAGATCCCGACTCACTCTAACTCCCAACTCTCTACTCATACTCTCTCCTAATCACTATGGCAGTGAAAAATAGAGCTCCAGCGGCTTCCTTCTTGCTGTAGACTGACCCCCACGGCCTCCTTTTATAGCTGAGGTGCCGGGCGGCGCAAGCAGGGGCCGGCCGGCCTATGGTGGGGCCGGCGGCCTCCACAGGGGCCGGCCAGCCCTTGATTCCCCCTCGTGTGCGTCTTGGGGACGGCCCTGGATCGGCTCCTGGAGGCGGTTGGTCGGTTGGCGACGGTGCTTCAACCGAAGGAGGGGGGCGGCACGCGTGGGGGCCGGCCGCCCTTGGATGCGTGGTTATCCAACCGCGCGGCGCCCATGGGTGGTCCGGATGGCCTCCACGTGTCGAGGTGCCGCGGATCGGCCGGCGATAGGTGGGCCCATGGATCCGTGGCCTCTCCATCTCGACCGTCCGATGAAATCCGATGGGCGAGGGTGATCGCAGATCAAGGCTCCCTTGAAGTCGGTTTGGTCGTGGGCGAGGCCGGGGCGACACGGACGGGGCGGGCGGCTCTCCCCTCGATCGTCATTCCGTGGCCTTTGCTTTCGGCTTGGGCTGGCCAGGCCCCCGGTGCCCCTCGCTCGCCCCGCTTGATCCGGCTAGTCCCCGCTTGGCCGAGGCCGGCCGGAGTTGACCGAGCTTGGCCGGAGTGGCCGGAGAGCTCGCCGTAGTTGGCCGGAGACGACCGCCGCTTCCATGTGCTTGAAAATGCTAATTGTGGTGAATTTCACTTGATTTTGACCTCGCAAGACAAAATTCACCAAAACTCATGGAACGTGATTAGCGAGAGTAAAATGTACGTAATTTGTAAAGTTTCCTCTTTGTTTTTCGGATTAGTTGGCGGTCGAAATTGGGTTTTAGCGACCGTCAACAAGGTCATCATCCGCATGGCGAGAGTGCGGGGACGGTCGACGCCGGGTCCGGTGATGTCCTCCTCCGTGTGTCTTGGGCGTAGCAACCGCGGCGGCGGTGGCGGTGGGGCACCGGGCGGCCGAGGGCGTTGTCGGCGATGGCAAAGAAGTGCTAGAGGTGGTGGTGGCGGGACCGGCGCAAGTGCTGGCGCCGCGAGGGGTGGCGCAGTGCCGCACCGGTGCGTTCCAGTCCACCGGTGGCACAAAGACAGGTGCTAGGTCGATGTAGTCCTCGTCAACTTCCTCCTCGTCGCTAGAGACGACCACGATCTCAACCCAATCTATCTATGCTGAAGCCTGTGCAGATGCCTGAGCAGACGCCTGAGCAGAGAACAACAGACGAGCAGCGCCTCTAGTGAGCACCATCTACAAAATTTTGAGGAAGGTGAGTGTTGGCGTTTACTATGCCCTCTCAGAAGAGATCTGCAAGCGCACAGATCACACCGCTGTAGCACTTCACTCGGGAGTATTCCAGAGTATCGATTTCCACGGGGAAGCACTATGGTTCAGAAATAATCAAAGATACGAGAAGTACACCAGAGAGAATCCTACTAACTTGAGCAGGGGTTAACTGGTATTTCAAGGGATAACTAGGGTGGCACTATGACACCCGAAAAGAATGGCCTTTTAGGGTCGAGTGTTTCGAGATGCTGGGAGGACAGCGAGTGAACTAAGGTCCCTATGATCTATGTCTGTAGAGAATAAGAGGTACGTTAGAGTAGCACAAGGAGAGTCAGGAAGGATAGTAGGATGGGCTGTCAAGTCGGCCTCTACCTTTGTAATCTCTCCCTGCTTAGGCAATTCTACACTCACCGGGGCGCCGCAACAAGCAGAGTCAGTCTGCCCACCACTAAGCTTAGCCCAACGGTACCAAGTCCAACGTGAAGATTTCAATGGATAGACAGGGCTGTCATCACCTGCTACCTACCTCCAGTCCGTTTACTTGGGCATCAATCTAATCCTAACCAATGCCAGACACCACGTCTGTATATTGGAATATTAGTTCACCACTCTTGATCAAAGAGGGTAGAACCCCGGAGGCTTACTGCTGAACAGCTATTACCAGCCGGGCTAGAAACAAGTGAGTGAAGTTTACTCGTAAGCAATAATCTTTAGTGCTACTACTGGGCTTAGACTCGGAACGGACCTAAGTCGTCTGCTACTGCTGAGATAATAATGTGACAACTATGCTCTAAGTGAATAGAATAAATTTGCACAGATATAAAGAGCAGAAGGTACTTTACTTTGAAAAGCGAAAATAGATATTTATATTGATAACTTAGAGTCTTACAAATGGAACTGGAAAAGATACAAGGGATTTTACCAAAACTCTGAAGACTTCTCCGGAACTCGGGAAGATCCGGAGTCACTCTAACTCCCAACTCCCTACTCCTACTCTTTCCTAATCACTAAGGCAGTGAAGAATTGAGCTCCAACAGCTGCTTTCTTGTCTTGGACTGACCTCCTACCCCTCCTTTTATAGGTGAGGTGCCGGGCGGCGCAAGTAGGGGCCGGCCGGCTCGGTGGGGCCGGGCGGCCTCCATGGGGCCGGCCGGCCCTTGATCTCCATCCGGGCCGCCGCGCTTCCTCGGATGGTCGAGGCAGTTATGACAGTGTCTTGGCGTGGCGGGTGCTTCTCCAGGCAGGCCGGGCGGCACGCGTAGGGGCCGGCCGGCCCTTGGATGTGGCGGTTGCCTAACCGCCACGTCCGTTAATGGTCCGGATGGCTTCCATGTGTCGAGGTGCCGCGGATCGCTGGCGGCATGGTGGACCCATGGATCCCTGTCTCCTCCATCTCGGCCGTCCGATGGAATTCGATGGCCGAGGGTAGTCACCGTAGGATCCAAGGCTTCCCTTGAGGTCGATTGGTTGTTGGAGAGGCCGGGCGACCCAAGCCGAGGCCGGGCGGCCCCCCTTCTGGGTCGTCTCCCCTTGGCCACGTACTGGCTGGCTTGGCCCAGGCCAGGCCCTAATGCCCTCTGGCTAAGTCCAGTTTGATCCAGCTAGTCCCAGCTTGGCCGGGGCTGGCCGGAGCTTGGCCGGAGAGGCCGGAGCCTGGCCGGAGCTTGGCCAGAGACAGCCGTCGCTTCCATGTGATTGAAATGCCACTAATTATGGTGAAATTCATCGGATTTATACCCGCGAGACAGAATTCACCAAAACTCGTGGAGAGCAATTAGTCAAAGTAAAATGTACAGAATTTGTAAGATTCCCTCTTTATTTCCGGCTTAGTTGGTGGTCGAAATTGCGTTTTAATGACCGTCAACACCCTCCCAAGCTTAAACTCTTGCTCGTCCCCTAGCAAGAAGTCTAAACTCGGACCCGGTGGATCAGGAGCCTGCTACA
This sequence comes from Hyparrhenia diplandra, assembly GCA_015847255.1. Classification (NCBI taxonomy): domain Eukaryota; kingdom Viridiplantae; phylum Streptophyta; class Magnoliopsida; order Poales; family Poaceae; genus Hyparrhenia; species Hyparrhenia diplandra. Next base: position 3,652 of record JADLZK010012146.1, read on the forward strand.
ATGTTAGTCTCCAATAATTATTCAATGTACAACCTGATACTCTCTTGTCAAAGTAATTCATGTAGCAGAGAGATTCACCATGACCCATTTCACCTGTGGGGCTTGAAAGATCACTTCGTCGAGGCTATCTTGATAAACGGCTGATTTCGCACCCATGTCTAAAGTCATAGCAGTTGTTCGGTAAAGGCAATGTTCCCAATCTTGGCACTCAGTCTCTCATAAGTGTTTTCCTCACCAAAGTGTCTCAATGGTTTTGTATGTGGTACTTCTTTTGCCAGATAGCACTCGAGCTTGTTGCTAAGCTAGAGGGGTGGTTCTACTGAAAGCCTTCTTCCTTCGCATTTCGACCATTAGAGGGATAATTTCCCAGGGTTGAGGGAGAAATGGACACACACCAAGGAGAAGATGGAGACTTCGAGTGCAAAGGTATGAGGTACTAGTGTTGTCCATCACACCGGAATCGAGTCTGGGATTATGGTCATTATTCGTCTCATCTTGCATTCCTTCCTCTTGCGGGACTTGAGATTCGTCTCCCATCCGTCATCATCTTTTTTTTTTTTTTCTTTCTTTTTTTTTTTTTTTTTGACGGGATGGGAGAGAATTTGTTCTCTTGCTCCTTGTAAGCGGGGAATCTTTTTGAAGGGATGTGCATGACTCTTTGATTGAGACTTTATTTGGATGACCATTTGTATGTGGGATCAAGGTGTCGCGACGGAGATAGATGGTTTTTGTTTGGGGGTGGAATACTAGGTGAAGGTGGATGCGTAAGTCCGATGTGGATCTTAGCATAACCAAGTATGAGAGGCTAGCAATTCAAAGGTAACGCGAATGAGATGGTTGGCATTGAAGTAAATGAAGGCTTCTTAAGAACGCACCCATCTGGCGAAGCGCAGCTCTACTTCTTTGAAGATGACTCACTCTCTTTATCTTTTCATGCTTTTTGGTGGAATTGTCATGGGAACAAGGCCTCACGTACTTAAATGACTCAAGACAAAGACAGGGTGTTTAGATCAGTCCACTACTCAGGCTGCTTAGACTTAGTTTTCATGTTGCTCCCCACAAAGGTGTAAACTAATCAAGTTCATCTATGCTGACTGAACAACAGATTCTGGAGACTACTAGCCTGTATATCGATTAATTACAAGAGACTAGTAGAGCAGCTATTCATCATTTCCATAAGTGAGGAAAAATTACAAAGACTGTACATTACAATTGGGACTTTATTATTATTATTATTATTATAGATATATATGTTTTTTTTTTTTATTTTTTTAACAGCGAAAACAATGAGGTAAATAAAATAGTAAGGTAATAGAACGATACTGGCTGGTCCAAGAACTTACCTGTCATCCCAAGCTTAGTCCTTTGGAAAAGGGCTAAGATTGACGGTTCGACTCCTACTGTCCTCCTCCTGGGTTGATGTTGAGGTACTCGAGGAGTGCGTTGAGGCCGGTCTCAATCTCGATCTGCCTGTGGTAGGTCTCGTCTGTTGTATGCTGAATCTCGGTGATTTGTTCCTGCACGTCAGTCACTATGCCTAGTGTTTGCTCGCCCATCTCATGCAGATTGTACATATCGCGCTCCAGAGGGGGGTGCTGTTCGTATGATGGGTAACGGGCGGACGCCGAGGGGGGGCCGACACCAGGACCTAAGTTAGATGGCCCTGCTCCCCAGTTGGATGGCCCTGCTTCGTGGTGCTGTTGGGAGCTCCCGGCCCCGTAAGGATCCTGAAATGACCAGGTCGCGAATGGCTGCTGGGTGTGTCCGGTCCATCCGGTGGGCTGTCCGTTAAACTGCCCCGACCGGTGGGAACTGACCGGCAGCTCCTCCGAATTGCTGGGTCTCTGGCTGAGAGGAGGCTTGGTGTCTGGCGTGGCTATGCGTGGTTGGTCCTGGGCCGGCTACACTGTGTCTGGTTGGTTCAGGCGCAGTCCTTAAATCTAGTGTAAGGCGGCGTGTGTTATAAAGGCATAGCCTAGGCGCAGGCAACTCAACCTCCGTCACATATCCCGGGTACAACATGAAGAAGTCTAGAGTGCGGTTTCGGTTAGGTGTTACCCTGAGTAGATGGGCTTGCACAAAGTGATCTGCTCCGAGCACTGGGAACAGCTCATCAAGGTATTGGATGGTTGCGAACCGAAAAACCCCAACACCAGCAGCGATTCTGGTGATATGTGAGGTGAAAATGATGGGGCCGATCGTGGTGTCACGAACAGAGATCCAATAATCAATTAGGTGGAGAGTGGGGTTAACCTTGATTTTACGCACTAGTGCGTACAAGTACTGGAGGTCTTCAACTAGGACACGTCGGGCGTTGGCTCGTGGAGTGAGAGTGGATCCTATCCAACGGTGCGACACTCTAAGAGTGGGATTGTGAATTTCTGATAGGACTGGCCTCCTGAAGGGGTGCAGGCTGGAGATCTCCGTCCAGAATTCCTCACGGTCAAAGTCTCGAAGCTTACTGAGATCAGTGAGGACTTTGTGTGTCTCAAATCCTAGAATGGTGCTAAGCTCTTTCAAAGTTAAGGAGTAGGCTTGATTAAGAAGGCGCCTAGATTTGGTAACTTTTAGTGTGGTTAGAAATTCCAGGGTGAGGAGTCTCGAGCCATGTTCCCTTGTTTCTGCAAAGTTGGTCCAGCTGACATACCCGAATGCTTCAGTGACGTCGTCCGCGAGGCCGATGGTGGTGAGGAAGTTCATGTCGAGGAGTTTCGCATGCTGGTACTCTCGTCTGGTCAGCTTCCCAAACAATTCCCTCTCCTCATCATTGAGAAGGAGGATTTGGTCCTCTCTCATCAACGTTCGGTGTTCGGGGATGCCCTGCAGTGGAGTCGCCTCCTCGTCTCCTGGGGGAGTCTTCCTTCTGCCTGACTGGCTGGAGTTGCCTTCTGCGTCGTCGTCCAGCTCGTTCTAGTGACTCCGGATGCTAAAGTCCATGGACGCCTGGGAGCCCGAGATGATCGAGCCCTCTTGACGGCTGGATTGGGATGCGGAGTCGGAGCTTCCTCTTTGGCGACGTCGCTTGAAGGGGTTCGGGATCTTTGGCATCCTGCAAAAGGTTAGTTGGGAGGATATACCCGAAGGTGACAGTAGCGGGAAATAACCTCCTTGTGGGGCGAGAACCACCACAATACCGTGCTATCTGAAGTTTAATAGTACCCAAGTATGCATATAACTATTTATTTATTTAAGTTTTTTTAATTAGAGTACTTTGATTAGCACTAAGTGGGAGAATTAGAGGGAGAAGAAAACACGAGAGCGGAGAAATGCTGCTTGGTTTCGGGGCGAGGAAGCACGCAGGGGTGCTGGCCCTTTTAGGGCGTCCGCAATGGTAATAGCTAGTACTATCTACGTAGTCGGCTGACGTGGAGGTGAGAGACAACAACAAAGACTATTTTATATTCTTGGACCCACATGCTCATCTCACATGTTCTTGAACCACGTGAAATAGTCTAGCTATTTGCATGTAGCTAGTGACTACTCTCTCTCTTACTTTTTCCCTGCCACGTCACATCTAGATAGTCAAATAGCTAACCATTGAGACGGCCTTATAGTCGCACAAGGGAGGCCGGGGCGGCTGCTCGGGGCCGGCCGGCATGGCCGAGGCCGGGCGGCACATGGGGGGCCGGGCGGCCACCCTGGTCGGCCGGGTGCGGTGTGCACAAGCGCCACGAAGGTGCGGCGCTTGCCCCGTGTCCGTCGAGGGGACACGAACGGGCGATGGAGGCCGGGCGGCCTCGACTCATCCTCCCGACACGGCACTTCCCTTTCCAAAGTGCTCTAAAATAAAAGTTTTCGAGATTTTTCTCCCTTTTTTTAATTTATGAAAGAACTAAATAACAAATCGAAGAAAAATAAAGATATGGCCGGGCTACCTCCGGCGAGTGCCCCGATTTTAAGTCCGTGGCCGGACCGTCTTACGTACCTCGGTTCTTGCGAAGCCGCCGGGCGGATCTTGGACGGGACCGTCTTAGGGACGGCCTTCTTTTTCTGCCAGCTGGGTTGATTCTCGGCGGTAGCAACCTTGTCGAGCGCCTTATGGTTCTTCCTTGCCGTCCTCTTTGCTTCAGCTTTCAGTTTGCGTAGCTGCAGACAGGCGGCTCTTTCTAGCTCATCTCGTTCTGCCTCCAATTTTAATTTCCTCATCATGAAGAGTATGAGGCTATCGACTTCTTTCGTTCTTTTGTGGCTCACGTTTGGATTCCTGCGTAGGGTTAATCTTCGAGACCCTTTTCAAAATATTTACCTGTGCCCGGTTGACCTTTGGAGTGAATGTGAACTTTTCTGTTTGGCCATTGATGTTGAGCTGGATTTCTCCAGCATCAAGGTCAATGTTGGCAATCGCCGTGCTTAGGAAGGGTCGTCCCAGGATAAGGGGCGTCTTTGCATCTACCTCCATATCTAAGACCACGAAGTCCACCGGAACAAGAAAATTCTGGATCCTTACCGGGATATCTTCTGTAATACCGGCGGGATATCGGACCATCTGGTCCGCTAGCTGTAGGCACATAGTGGTGGGAGACAATGGAGTGAAGTTGAGTTTGTCAAAGACTACCTTAGGCATGACGCTCACACTCGCACCCAAGTCGCAGAGTGCGTGGTCAAAGTGTTGTTGCTCGATGGAGCAGGACATCGTCGGAGAGCTAGGGTCTGACTTCTTCTGCAAGGGTGTGTTGAGGATGGCTGCACTGCATTCTTTTGTAAGCTGCACCATCTCCGTTGATCGAGGTAGAGGCCTCTTGTTGTTGAGGATATCCCTTAGGTACTTGGCGTATGTGGGTACTTGCAGTGCGTCAAGCAAGGGTACATGTATATACATGTCTTTAATTACCTCAACAAACGTTGAACTGATCGTCAGAGTGATGCTTCTTCTTTAGCTTCTTTGGAAAGGGCAGAATTGTGGTGTCATAGTGCCCGACCCTCGGGGTCGGTGCCTCCTTCTGCTGCACTCCTTCCTTGGGGGCTTCCTCTTCGTCTTCACTGCTCTTAGCTTCTCCTGGAGTGTCTTCTTGGGGCTGCCTGGAAGGATTTGGAGGGTTTTGGGTGGACTTACCTCCTCGGGTAGCTACCCCTTTTACTTCTTCCTTATGTTCACCCTCGGGTTGTCCCGGGAGTTTCCCTGAGTTTTGCGGTGATGCAGCGGCTGCCAGCTGGGCTATTTGTGTCTCTAACATTTTGCTATGACTCAGCTGACTTTGTAGCGTGGTCGAGAGGTTTTCTATTTTCTCACTAATAACTTCTAAGATTTTGTCATTCGATAACAATTTATTGCTAATGCTATCGTTGATACGATTCTGATTAGCAATAATATCTTTAAACGAAGGACCTGGGAGTTGAGAGTTGTTACCTCCTCATTTGTCTATTGGTAGGTTAGGACGGTTGTTCCATCCTTGGTTGAAACCTCCCTGTGGACGGAATCCATTATCGGTGATGAAGCAGAGTTCTTCACCGCCTTGATTGTCAGGGTAGTCCTTGCCGGTATGCCCTACATGTCCGCAGTGCTCGCAGGTCATGCGAGCATCCAGTGCTTTACTTGGTTCTGGGCTCTCGATCTTGCGCATGAGTAGATCCATCTTAGTAGAGAGCATGTCCACCCCATCAACTTGGTGAACGCCACGGCTCTTCCCATGAGTTCTCTCATCTGCCCATCCTTGGTTTGCAGCAATCTTTTCAATGAGTGTCTTAGCAGTTGTGATGCTCAAAGAGAGGAAAGCTCCTCCTGCGGCGGCATCAAGATGCTCACTAGTAATTCTTTGAAGGCCATGGTAGAAGCTCTGGATGATAAACCATTCCTCCATATTGTGATGAGGGCAGGCGGAGATGTACTCTTGGAAATGATCCCATGCCTCTGGAACCATCTCGTCGTTGAGCTGCTGGAAGTTAGAGATTTTGCTCCGCAGGGCATTGGTTCTGCCCAGCGGAAAATATTTGGCAAGAAACGCATTGGTACATTTCTGCCAAGTGTTATTAACCTCTCTAGTATTGTAGAACCATTGCTTCGCCTTTCCCACCAGTGAAAATGGGAAAAGGCGGATGCGGATGGCATCTTGAGATACGCCCCGTACAATGAAAGTATTACATACCTCCATGAACTGTTGTAGGTGAGCGTTTGCGTCTTTGGTTGCCTTTCCACAAAAGGGGCTTGCTTGGACCATGCCTCAAAGCCTTCAGCACCGGCAGGCGGGTTAAGCCCAGCCGGAATGTTTCTTGCCTCCGGGTAGGAGTAGTCGCGGATCATCTTTTCGGTCGACATGGCGGTGTCTTCGAAACTTGATCCCGACGTGGAGGGCTTGAGTGCGAGTCCAAGATCCTCCAGAGGCGGTACCGAAATCTACCTGAGTGGGGGGTTTGGTCTCCGACGGACTCTCCTCACCAGGGTCTCCGGATTGCTCTGGAAGTTGTCCGGTAGGTTGAAACCGGTCATGCAATGTCTAGCTGCAAAAACACAGGCAAAGACAGAGCAGATAAGTCTGCCAAGTATAGTAGTACCTCTACTGTATGAACTTAGCTCGTAAATTTGATATTCTAAAGCCAATGGCTTCCCCGGTAACGGCGCCAGAAATGCTTGTTGGCATTTACTATGCCCTCTCAGAAGAGATCCGCAAGCGCACAGATCACACTGTTGCAGCACTTCACTCGGGAGTATTCCAGAGTATCGATTTCCACGGGGAAGCACTATGGTTCAGAAATAATCAAAGATACGAGAAGTGCACTGTTGGGGAGTTACCTCCCAGCCCTTCAGTCGGGCTACCCTATTCCTGTCGAAGTGACATGGCCCAATGGATAGCCTGCGGAAGACTGGGCCCATTGGGAAGAACTTCTAGAAGACTCAAGAACGCCGGGACTCTACAAAGAAATCTTGGTGCACAAGGCATTAGAATTGCTGGCACTTAATCTGGACTCTTTGTAAATAGGATAGTTATCAGATCGTAGTCGAGTCGGACTCGACTGCCTAGGGCCTGGTCTCGCGACTATATAAGCAGACCGGGACCCCCCCTCATTGTAACCACGAAAAACACAACCAACAAGCAATACCACCAAAGCTGGACGTAGGGCTATTACGCACTCTGCGGGTCCGAACCAAGGTAAAATAGTGCCTCCTGCGTCTCCATCGACAATCTAGACCAACACGCCCCTCCATACAAAAACCCTCCTCGGACCACCCTGGGAGGACTGACGGAATCGTGTTCCGACAGTTGGCGCGCCAGGTAGGGGTGCGTTTGGTTCTTTTTCAGGTTTTCGATGGCCAAGATCACCGATCTCGACGACTAGCCGGTGTGGACTTCCATCCACATCAGCACGCTGGAGATCCTGATGGACGGGGCAGGAGCGAGCCAACTCCTCCTTCCCTAGGACGACTCCAGCTTCCTCGCGCCGCAGTCTTCGCCGAGCCGCGCCCATGCCGCCCCGGCCGGATCCGGCGGAAGGGGCGTCTACCGACCGAGAAGAACTCAGCGGCGTCGACCCGACTCGACCCCGCTCGGACTTCCCGAGCCTTCGGATGCCGTTCGGACTCCGGCTCGGCCGCACTCTTCCCGCGCGCTCTCCAAGCCCAGATGGCGCGACTCTCCCTGGGGACTCCCAGACTCCAAGGGGACTCTCCAACCGACGCAGACTTGGGGGCTGATCCGGGTCCCCGATCGGGACTCTCCCGGCATCCACGTTCCAACCCGCTCCCCTAAGGATCGTCACCCGGCCCGGCTCGGGCCTTTCCCTTGTCGAGTCCAGTGAGCGATGGGTAGGAACTATCGACCCTGAACCAACAGTGGTCATGCCGGAGGATTTACTCGAAGTTGTCAACTACAATGGCGAAGACGAGGATACTGCCTCCACCACTGCAAACACTCCCACACGGAGCGACGAGCCGGAGGACTCGCCCCCCCCCCCTAGATTTGGCGATCCGTCTCATCAGGTCTGGGTAACCGGGGCACCGCTCAAAGGAGATCAGGCTGCCACCCCGGCCGCCCGGCTCGAGCAACTCCGGCGCGACTCTCAAGCCTTCCAAGACTGCATCGCGGCCCAAGAGTTGGAGCTTGGGATGGCAGTCACCCCCGAGTATGTCAAGCGCTGAGGAAGAATCTTGGGCACGCCGGCCAACGTGGTGGTCACCACAGTCGGCGAGACCCAGATCTACAACAACCCAGCTAACAACATCGTCCAACTCAAGGCCCTCCTGGAGAGTGCTCGGGCGACCCTGGGGGCTGACGCTACGGCGCTCCAGATCCTCGACAACGCCCGGGAGGTGGCCGACATCGGACTCACCCAGATGGCTTCCTCAGCTCGCACCCCAAGTCGCCACTCGGGCCGCGATCCGCACCAGTAGGGCTCTCAGGCGGTCTTTGGGCGCGAGCCACCCCCGGCGGGGACGAGAACCGGGGCGGCGCCGAGCGCGATGGCAGCGGGGGGCTCCCGCCGCAACCAACGCCCGGCGAGAACCGCCGGGGAGGCGGGGCGAGCACGGCGCCCGGCAACCCCGGCAACATGATCTCAGGTCGCATCCACAACCGGCGGAAGGAGCGCGGGGAGGGCGATCGTCGTCACTACCGGGATCAGCGGGGCGTTTCGGTGTTGACCCGCGGGGTCGATATCGCTGCGGCCGGTCCCCGTAAGGTCCGACTCCTACTCCGGCGCCGACTCACGGGGCCACGCCACCGTAGGAAGGCGCCCGGTCATCCATCAAGGCTTTCGCTCGTGACCTACGGGAGGTTGAGTGGCGAAGGATTCAAGCCTAGCCACATCAAGCCATACGACGGCAAGTCCAACCCCAACAGTTGGTTGGACGCCTACAAAATCACTGTCCACGCGGCAGGCGGTGACGACGTCGTTATGGCAAACTATCTCCCAGTCGTCCTGGGAGACAACATCATGGCGTGGCTGATCAGTCTGCCGCCCGACTGCATCCACTCCTAGAGGCAGCTTAAGCGCATGTTCGCAGACTACTACAAGGGGACCTGGAAGAGGCCGAATCCGGCGCACGCCCTCAACCAGCTCCATCAACGCAAGGGAGAGTCCCTCAAAGACTTCATCGTCCGATTCTGCGATGCCAGGACGGCGACTCCCGATGCCTCTGATGAAGCAGTCCTGGCAGCCTTCCAAAACTGCCTCCGGAGTTAGGACTTGCGCAAGCATTGGGCTCGTGACCCTCCCCGGACAATCTCTGCGATGTTCGAGGAAGCTCACAAGTACGCCAACTCCGAAGCACTCGACTACGACAACTATCAGGAGAAGGGAAAGGGCAAGGCGCGCGAGTCGGACGATCAGCCACCCAAGAGGAAGCGCCGGTCTGAAGACGCAATCAACGCCGTCGGCCAATCCCAGAATAAGAGGTATTTGCGTGACCCTCTTGATTTCGATAAATTGATGGATACTCCCTGTATTTTCCACGAGGGCTCCAAGCACACCACCGGCGAGTGCTCGGTACTCAAGAAGCTCGGTCGGGAGAGTCTGATGCGGATGTCCAAGGAGAAGAAATCAGACAGGGACAGGTCGGGCGGTAACTTTCAACCGCCAGAGGCCCAGATCAACTATATCCACGATGGTCCACTCGCCTACGAGAACAAGCGGAAGGCCAAGGTCACTCGCCGGGAACTCACGACAGTCAACACAATCCACCCAGCGGTGCCCACTTTCCTCAAGTGGTCGAACAAAGAGATCAAGTTCTCCAAGGCTGATCACCCTGAGTACGTCCCTTCCGCGGGGCGCTACCCACTCATCGTTGACCCCACTATCCGCGGCATCCAAGTCATGTGCTGCTTGGTTGATGGGGGTTCTGGGCTCAACATATTGTTCCTCAAGACCTATGAGGCAATGAAGATTCCGAGGAGCGAGCTTCGCCCAAGCTCTGCCCCTCTACACGGGTTCATCCCTTCAGTCTCCGCGATACCGGAGGGTCAGATCACCCTGCCTGTGACCTTTGGCTCTCCAGATAACTTCCGCACGGAGCACCTCTGCTTCGAAGTGGTAGACGTGGAGGCTCCTTACCACGCCATCCTTGGTCGTCCCGGACTCGTCAAGTTCATGGCGGTTCCCCACTACGCGTACCTCCTACTCAAGATCCCCGATATGAGTGCGAGCAGGAGGCCTGTGGCATTGCGCAGAGTCAGGAGATGGCAATTGAGGCGCCCTGAGTCCACCTCGCGACTGCCTCCATCCAAGAAGAACCAAAGATGCCGACCAAGAAACCCTTCAACTCCACGGTGCAACCTGAAGGCTCGGAGGGCAAGAAGGTTCAGATCGACCCTGAGGGCGATACTTCTAAGTACGCTCTCATCGGGAAGGATTTGGATCCGAAATAGGAACTCGCGCTCGTCTTGTTCCTTAGGAACAACATCGACATATTTGCATGGAAACCGTCTGACATGCCTGGTGTTCCAAGGGACAAGATCGAGCACGAGCTGAAGATTGAAACCAGAGCCAATCCAATCAAGCAGAGGCTGAGGAGGTTCGCGTTGGAGAAGAAGAGCGTCATCAAGGTCGAGATAGCTAAGCTCTTAGCTGCTAAGTTCATTAGAGAGGTCTTCCACCCAGAGTGGCTGGCCAACCCTGTACTTACTAAGAAAAAGAATGGAAAGTGGCGTATGTGTATTGATTATACTGATCTCAATCGTGCATGCCCAAAGGACCCGTTTGGACTCCCACGCATCGACCAGATCGTGGACTCCACTGCGGGTTGTGAGTTGCTCAGCTTTCTCGACTGCTATTCAGGTTATCACCAGATAAGTCTGAAGGAGTCAGATCAGCTGGCAACGTCTTTCATCACCCCTTTCGGGGCCTATTGTTATATCACTATGCCTTTCGGTCTTAAAAACGCTGGTGCTACTTATCAGCGTGCGATCCAGAACACTCTGGACTCGCAGATCGGAAGAAACGTAGAAGCCTACGTTGATGACGTTGTGGTCAAGACCAGAAAGCACCCTGATTTGATTGCAGATCTCGAAGAAACGTTCCAGAACCTGCGAAAGTGGGACTGGAAGTTGAATCCGGAGAAGTGCGTGTTTGGTGTCCCGTCCGGTAAGTTACTAGGCTTCCTAGTCGGTCACCGCGGCATTGAAGCCAACCCGGAAAAGATCCGCGCAATCATGAAGATGGACAAGCCCCAGTCACAGAAGGATGTCCAGAAACTCACCGGGTGCATGGCGTCTCTGAGTCGGTTCTTGTCCCGACTCGGTGAGAAAGGCCTCCCTTTTTATCGCCTGCTCAAGAAGCAAGACAAGTTCGAGTGGACTGATGAGGCTCAGAAGGCTTTCGAGGATCTCAAGACGTTGCTTCAGAGTCCTCCGATCCTGGTTTCTCCAGCCAAGGACGAACCAATGCTACTCTATGTGGCCGCGACAAGTCAAGTTGTCAGTACAGCCTTGGTAGTTGAGAGGAAGGAAGACGGACATGTGCAGAAGGTCCAGCGCCCAGTCTACTTCATCAGCGAAGTCCTGGGGGAGTCAAAGGTACGCTATCCTCGGGTTCAAAAGTTAATTTATGCAGTACTCATAACTTCCAGGAAGCTAGCTCACTATTTCCAAGCACACGAAGTTTCGGTGGTTACTTCGTTGCCTCTGGAGTCAACACTCCACGGCCAGGATATCACCGGAAGAGTCGCCAAGTGGGGAGTCGAGCTAGGAGCATTGCATGTCAAGTTCGTCCCGCAGACTGCGATTATTAAGTCACAGGCACTCGCTGACTTCGTCGCAGAGTGGACCGAGAATCAGCTCCCACCCGCCTCATGCTTGCGGGGGCTGGGGCTGGTATCGTCTTCATTGCACCGACTGGAGAAAAGCTCAAATACGTCCTGCGTATCCACTTCCAGGCTTCCAATAATACGGTGGAGTACGAGGCACTCTTACACAGGCTTAAGATTGCGATCTCCTTGGGGATCCGCAAACTAATGGTCTGGGGCGACTCCAATCTCGTCGTCAGTCAGGTTTCCAAGGACTTTTCCTGTAACAGTCCTGTCGTGGAGGCTTACTGTGCTGAGGTGCGCAAGTTGGAGGACAAATTCGCAGGGCTGGAGTTGCATCATATCCTCCGCAAGGACAATGAAGATGCTGACACATTGGCCAAGCTTGGTTCCTCGCGCAGTCCGATCCCGTCGGGCGTCTTCGTTGAAGACCTTATGGAACCTTCCATATTGAAGAAAGTACGTCCCCTTGACGTAATACCTCCGGAGACTGCCCCGTGCCCTCTAGAGAGTGACCAACGTCCTTCGGAGACTGCCCCGTGCCCTCCGGAGAGTGACCGGCGTCCTTCGGAGAGTGCCACAAGCTCTTCGGAGAGTGAAGTACGGTTACGGGAGAGTCACCCACCGCAACAGGAATTGTTCAATTCCGTACTGCAAATCATGGTTGTTGAACCAGAGTGGACTCAACTGTTCCTAGACTTCCTCTTGCATAATATCCTTCCGCAGGGTAAACGTAAGGCGGATGCAATCAAGCGCAAATCCCACTCCTATGTTGTACACGAAAATCGACTCTATCGGAAGAGTGCCTCTGGGTCCTATTACGATGTGTCTCTTGTCTTGACGGCCAGGCGATTTTGAACGAGCTTCACTCCGGGGCTTGTGGTAATCACGCTGGTCCTCGCTCCCTTGTCATCAAGGCGACAAACCAAGGCTTCTCGGCCTACGGCTCTTAAGGATGCGGCTGCCATAGTCAAATCCTACCGGGGTTGTCGGTATTATGCCAAGCGGATTCACACGCCAAGTCAAGAGCTCCAGATGATCCCAGTCAGCTGGCCCTTCGCAGTCTGGGGGCTTGATATGGTGGGTGGCATGCGCGGGGCTCCAGGAGGTTTCACTCATCTCTTCGTGGCGATTGACAAGTTCACCAAGTGGATTGAAGTCAAGCCAATCAAGGCGCTCACGGCGGCAAAGGCAAAGGAATTCCTCAACGAGATAATCTCTCGTTTCGGAGTCCCGAATCAGATCATCACGGACAATGGCACGCAATTCACGGGGGCTGAATTCACCAATCGTTGCGATGAACTGGGCATCCAGCTCTGCTATGCTTCAGTCGCTCATCCTCAGAGTAACGGTCAGGTCGAACGAGCCAACGGGATGTTCCTACAAGGACTGAAGAGTCGCATCTTTCGCAAATTGGAGAAGTTTGCCGGACGATGGCTCAAAGAGCTCCCTTCAGTGGTTTGGGGTCTCCGGACTCAAGTCAACAAATCCACTGGAAGGACTCCCTTTTTTCTCACTTATGGTGCCGAAGCTGTCTTACCCACAGACATTAGGTTCGGATCTACCAGGGTCGCCAATTATGATGAAGCTCAGTCGGATCAGCTCCGTGCATCTAAAGTCGACCTACTGGAGGAAGAACGCGATCGCGCAGCTTTCAGATCTGCTGAATATCAACAAGCCCCTACGACGCTACCAAAGTCGACATGTTGGAGGGAGAGCTTTTTTCGAGGGAGACCTGGTCCTCCGTCGAGTCCAGTCTACCAAAGACAAGCACAAGCTCAGTCCTCCCTGGGAGGGTCCCTACATAGTCACTGAAGTGTGTCGTCCAGGTGCTTAAAGGTTGATGCGAGAAGATGGCTCCATGGAACCTCATTCATGGAACATAGATCAGCTACGTTGTTATTATCCTTAGTCTTTCTTTCATTATTCTTGTACTTTTGAATTTTCCTTTGACTCCCTAGGCACTCTCCTCGAGACTACCTATGGAGTCGGGGGCTACCATGTATCATATAATGAGTTAAATAAAGTGTTTGCTTCATCGGTTTTTCTATGATGAATACACGTTTTGACTTTGTTTTGAATTGCACAAGTTGACTTCCTGCTCCTAGCACATTTGAAGGCGAGTCACACCCAAGCGCTAACAAATTCCACACCCAAGGACTAAGTTTAACTGGACAATTTAGAATAAAGGACATAGCTGTATGACACTTAGAGAAACCAAGAAAGCAAACATTACGCTTAACTTAGTGTATGTTACATCAGTATTTTTACACATCACACAACTGACAATTGTTCAAACAATAGTTCATACATTTTCTCCCTCTCCTGCAGTGGGCCTCGACTCCTTGGTTTGATCTTGAGGGGGAGCACTCGGAGCAGGGTCAGCAGCGGCCGCACCAGCTGATGACTCCTTCTCTGCTGCACCTGGCTCAGCGGCGGCAGACGACTGACCACCCTCCGGAGATTCCAAGTTGATGACCTCTCTGGGCGTCAGTGTTCTCATGAGCATCCCTAGGTCGTCATCTGGATCTCCAGGGATAATGTGACCTGCCATCCTTGCAAACGCCAGTGCGGAGGACCGGACTTCCTCAAGAATCTGGTCCACTTCAGAGTCGGAGTCGCAGGCAAAGCCTTGGCCCAGCTCATCCAAATTAATATCGGGATAATGACTCTTCACTGCTCCCAACACTTGATCGATTCCGCCCAGAGCTGAGTCGAGCTTATTCATTTGGTATTGGGTGCGGCTGGTGGCGAGGAGATCCTTGATTTGTGTGGCAACAGGACTGTGCAACCTCTCAGATCCTTGGTAGAGATCCTCGAGAAGCGGAGTCGCTAACTGCACTATCTGCTCTCTCTCCCTCCAGGCTTCATCTGCTCTCTTCTTCAAGTCTATAAAGGAGGCAAACATACAACCTTTATAAGCTGAAAGGAAGGGTAAAACCACAAGATTTTCAGGATCAGGAAGATTAAGAGCGACAATGGGGGAGAGTCAGGGAGCTGACCTTCAGCCTCTTTGCACTTTGCATCAAGCACGGCCTTGGCCTCCTCCGCCAGTCTCTTCTGGTCCTCGGCGACTACGAGTGCCCGAGACGCCTTTGAACCATTCTCTTCTGTAAAGTGCTGTGTCTTCGTGAGCAGCTTCTTTGTCTTCTCGAGTTCAGCTTTGAGGGACTCGACCTCGGGAGGAGCCTGAAACCATTCTTCTCATGGCTTCATCCTTCAGCTTAGTCCTAGCTAACAGGCTCTGTTGGAGAGACAGACGTCATGGAGAAAGTGACATTTGACATGGTAATAAAGACAGAAGAACGCTAGCACAACTCTTACCTCTCCGAGTCGGTAAGTCCTCCGCAGCCGACTGCGAAGGCCCCATCGGTCGATCTCGTCGCCCTCGGAATTGAAGAACTGCTGCTTCCCGGAGGAGTCCGTCCAACTTAGCTTGATAGGCTCATCGGAAGGAGTGGTGGAGGCACCGACAGGGGGGCGAGAGGAGATGGTGCCGGCGGCCAGCACCGGTGAGCCGAAGGAGTAGTCGAGGCGACCTCAGTCGGAGAAGGCTGTTCCTTAGCGCAGAAGCAGCAGTGCGGGTGCGGGGAATGACAAGCTGCTCTTCCCTGCCAGCCTCGGAGGCTGTAGGGGCAGACTCCGCACCCGATGCCTGTCCTGCCGGAGACTCCTCAGTCTTAGACTTTTTGGAGGGAGGCAGAGGCTTATGTCTGCAGCAAAATACAGTTAGAGTCGAATACATAAATAACGAGTGAGACCAGAATTGAAGGATGAAGGACTTACTTCTTCCCCACAAGAGTCCGCTTGCGCTTCTTCTCGGAGGGTGATCCCTCGCCTGCCTGGGGAGGAGTCGCGGTGGGCAGCAGGGTAGGTGTTTGCGGAGTCATTCAGAGATGCTCCGGAATCTCCACGATGGCTGGGAGCTTCTCTTCTTGAATCCGGAGTGCTCCTGTTGATGATCCGATCTTCAGTTTAAGTCTCTTGACGGCTTCGGTAACATCTCGCCGTGGATCGAGCCTTACCGGTGCATGCCGCCGGTGGTCGAAGGGGGAATCAGCCCCTGGGGGCTCTCGGTGCTGCTCCTGGGCACCCGTGGGTCTCTGGGAGGAGGAACTACCAATCCAGATCCCACCATCTCCGTGATGGTGGGGAGGGGAGCGGGAGAAATATACTGGCGACGATCCCGCACGGGGGAGGAAAAAGTGTCACTCTCCAAAACAATAGCACGGTCAAAAGTGCACGAGATAAGATCAGGGAGACTCACCACAGGGGGAGGGTTGACGGCGCTGAAGGCTTGTGGAACCCCGTCCACTAGAGCTGTGCTCCCTAAGCATAGCTTTGACTCGCGGTATGCCACGTCTTTAGCAGACAGCTCTTTGGGAGAGTCCCTGGTGCCGTCATTCTGCCCGGTATACTCATATGCCAACGTAGCTCTGGCCTTTAAAGGTTGAACACGGCGGGTCACGAAGTCCCGAACGACTTCTGTCCTGTCGAGTCCGCTATTCTTAAGGTCAATGATCATATTCATCAAAGTTGGAAGGTGAGTGGAGTTGGCGGGCATGTCAGTCCAAGACTTGCTTATCTGGGGAACTTTGGTGGGATTTTCGTAAGGTGAAAGGGAGTTGGAGGGGTTGGCAGAGTAGAACCACTCAGCTGCCCAGTCTTTCACCGAGGTCTTCAGGTTACAGTCGATATAAACCTGCTTGACCCCAGATCGAGTCTGGATGCCACAGCCCCCGACTGCCTTGGACTTATGAGTCTTGACCATGAAAAGAGAACGAAAAAGATCAAAGTGGGGCTGGATGCCAAGGAAGGCCTCACAGAGATGAACGAAGATAGAGATCTGAAGAATGGAGTTAGCATTGAGGTTGTAAAGCTCAATGCCGTAGAAATAGAGAAGACCGTGAAGGAAGGGATGAATCGGGAGACCGAGGCCTACCCAAATGAAGGACTCGAACAGAACGATTTTGCCAGTGGCGCAAAGGGGATAAGGGTCGGAGGTCCGGGCATACCAGTTGATGAGCGACTTCGCTAGCAGAAGGGCGAAGTTCTTCAACTCCTCCAACCGGCGCGTGGAGCTGATTGAGGGGACCCACATCTCCGCGGCCTTCTGCGCGGCGGCGGCTTCCTTGGCGGTGGCATCCTCCTCACCGGCGGCAGTGGCGGCGGCCTCATCGATCACGGAGAGCCCGGCAGCTTGGAGGGCGGCGACGGTGGAATCCTTGGTGGAAAGCTCAATGCGCGCAGGCGCGCTTCCCCCCGCTGCTCCTTGAACTACAGCGAGGACCTCGGCGGCGGTGGCATTAGGGTTTGCCGCGACCTGAGAGGCGGCGGCGGCTATCTTGGCGGCGACAGCTTTCTCGGCGAGCTTTGCCTTCTCGGAGGCAGAGGTGCGGGAAGGGCGGCGGCCAGACATGGTGATGCGAGGAGGAGGCGAGATGCTTGGGAGCGAAAGCGAGAAGGAGATGCTAGGGCTCGGAGGCGGCGGAGAGCTCGGAGGCAGAGAAGACAGTGAAGGCAAATGGCGAAAGGGGCAAAACACTGTTCAGATGCGAGATCTAAAATAAGGAGCGTGACGGTTCAAAAAAGGTAAGTGATGGAATGGCGCCGTCAGTTAAGCCTAAAACGCGGGGGAGTCCATTTCGAGCGACGACTCGAGATCCCTGGGTGGAGGCCCGACGGCACCGTATTACTCTTTCCGTTAAGATTATCTCGTTCACTCTGAATATGTTGTTTTCACCCTGACGAGCAATTGTGACCCGAATGCATTCGGCGAAAGCCGGGGGTACTCTTATTTCCACTCTGAAACTCGTTGGTTCACTCGGGGGCTTCTGTTCCTTGACATGAGTGAATCGGGTAGAGTGACCAGTCACTCTCCTGGAGTCAAATCTGCTCCAGACCAGCAGTTTATAGAGTATGCTTCATCCAAGCTCCGCAGACTCCGAGTCTGGTGCTCTATAAGCTGTCTCTCGCATACTCCATGGAGTCTATGTCAGTCTACCTCAGGGGGATTGAATGCGGAGCATTAAAGTTCACCTTCTTTTTGGGAAGCTATGACGTCCTCATATCTCAGAGGTCGGACAGGTCTTGGCAACCCCGGGACGACTGGCGTCACTTCTACACCTCAAAGAAGGTTAGCGCGGTATACTCGACGAGAGTTTAAACCTAAGACTTAACCACACCAGGGAGTCCGGGTCTTTGCCGAGCGACCCAAACATGTAAGTCGGTCGGTCTCATATCTTTCTACAAGCGGCGATGCAGGATGCGGCGAGTCTTTCACCTCTTGGTGGTTAACGTGTAATACTATCACTTCACTTGTTCGTTCAAATGAAGCTGATAGTCGGGTGCTACCACCCATGGGTGCACTTGCACGCACCCCATGGTGATTTGGCCGAACCAAGTCAGTCTGAAATTCTTCACTATCACCCTGATTAGCCAGTCTACTCAGCCTGATAGTCGGGGGCTACCACCCATGGGTGCGCTCGCGCGCACTCCATGAAATTTCACTCGACCCTGATCAAGTGAACCTGACATTTCACTCAGCCAGCACCGAGTCGACTAATGTTTTCATTCAGGTCAAAGATCGATGGGAGAGTCCCTCATGGCTTCTCTACGCTCTGGTGAGGGAAGGACATGCTAAGCAGCTCAACCATGTGGGACTCGGGGGCTTCTGTCGGGGAGTTACCTCCCAGCCCTTTAGTCGGGCTACCCTATTCCTGTCGGAGTGACATGGCCCAATGGATGGCCTGCGGAAGACTGGGCCCATTGGGAAGAACTTCTAGAAGACTCAAGAACGCCGGGACTCTACAAAGAAATCTTGGCGCACAAGGCATTAGAATCGCCGGCACTTAATCTGGACTCTTTGTAAATAGGATAGTTATCAGATCGTAGTCGAGTCGGACTCGACTGCCTAGGGCCTGGTGTCGGAACACGATTCCGTCAGTCCTCCCGGGATAGTCCGAGGAGGGTTTTTGTATGGAGGGGCTATTTGATCTAGGTTATCGATGGTGACGCAGGGAGACTATTTTATCCTGGTTCAGGCCCGCAGAGTGCGTAATAGCCCTACGTCCAGCTATTGTGGTATTACTTCTTGCTTGTTGTTTTTCGTGTCTTACAATAGGGGGTCCCGGGTCCGCTTATATAGTCGCGAGACCAGGCCCGGGTAGTTGAGTCCGACTCGACCACGACTAGCAGTTTATCCTATTTTACAAGGAGTCCGGATCATAATCCAGTCTTCTATTGTCTTGTCCGCTAAGGCTTCCTTGTAGAGTCCTCACGTACTTGAATCTTCTAGAAGTTCTTCCCAATGGGCCCAGTCTTCGGTGGGCCGTCCAATGGGCCACGTCACTCCGTAGGAATAGGGGCAGCCCGACTAGGGGCTAGGTACTATATCCCCGACAGAAGCCCCCGAGGCCCTCATGGTTGAGCAGCATAGCATCCTTCATCCGTAGAGAAACCATGAGGGACTCTCCCTTCGGTTATGACCTGAAAGAAATGTTAGCCGGCTCGAAGCTGGTCGAGTGGAATTTTGAGTCTACTTGATTAGCATCGAGTAGGAAAACTTCATGGAGTGCGCGCGAGCGTACCCATGGGTAGTAGTCCCCGACTATCAGGCTGAGTAGACTGACTTCTCAGGGTGATAGTGAATTGAGTTTAGTGTTAGACTTGGACCGGCCAAATCCCCCCGAGTACGCGCGAGAATACTCGTGGGTGGTTACCCCCAGCTATCAGCCGTTACTTGGTTGACCAAGTAATCGTGATAGGATTACGGGTTGTTATCCACAAAAAGCTCGCTCAGTATCCCAGACTATTGTCTGTATAAAGATATGAGTCCGACCTGGCTTACAGGTTTGAGTCGTTCGGCGGCACCTATGTTTAGGTTTAAACTCTCGTCAGAGTAAGCCGCTCTGTCCCCCTTCAGGGTGTGGAAATGATGCCAGTCATCCTGGGGTTTCCAAGACCTGTCTGACCCTGCCGTTGCAAGGACATCATAGCTTTCCAAGAAGAGGGTGAACTTGAGTGCTCCGCACCCAGTCTCCCATAGGTAGACTGGCATGACTCCATAGAGTGTGCGTGAGACAGCTTACAAAACACCAGACTCGGAGTCTGCGAGGGCCCATGAGGAGCATGCTTTGAAAACTGCTGGCCTAGACCAGATTCATACTCTGGGAGAGTGACATGTCACTCTACCCGACTCACTCACGTTCAGAGACCGAAGCCCCCGAGTGAGCCAACGAGTTTCAGAGTGAAAGTATTGAGCTCGGAGCTCTTACGAAGTGACCTCAAGCCACAATTTTGACTTATCAGGGTGAAACGCTCATTTTCATACTGACTAGGACGACTATAGGAAAAAAGGAGCGGGGCACTGTCGCTTCGCCGTTAGGGTTTCAATCACCAAATGGGAAACTCCGTAACTGACGGCATAGCTAACGGCGCCGCCCGTCTCTTACCTTTTCCCGAACCGTCGCAGCCTATAGATCCAGCCTTACCAATAGTGTTTCCTTCCCCCTTTGCCATTTCACAGCTTCCCGCTCTCGAGCCCTCCGCCACCTCCGAGCCCTAGAGCTTTCGCTCGCCGCGCGCAAGTTCATCGTCGCCGCCACCACTTCTCCTCTCCTTTTTGTTTGCCACCATGTCGGGACGCCGCACATCCCGTCGTCGTCCTTCTTTGAGAAGGCCAAGCTGGCCGAGCAAAGCCGCCGCGCCAAGATCGCGCCCCGCCCGACAAGTCGCCGCCAACCCCGACGCCTCCGTCGCCGATGTGCTTCGGCTGCGGTCCAAGGGCCTCCGGCGGGAGTGCGAGTGGCGCATTGATCCGTCGGCGCAAGATTCGACCCTTGCCGCTCTCAAGCGCCCGGCATTTCCATCGTCGACACCGCCCATTTGGTGGAGACAGCGCCGTGCTTTCGGGAGGAAGCCGCCGCCCGAAGGCTGCCGAGATGTGGGTGCCGACGATTAGCACGGCGTGCGGCCGGAGGAGCTGAAGCATTATGCCCCGCTTCCCCCAAATCCATCTTGAGCTCGGTACGCCCGCACTTCCGATCCGTACCCTCTCTGTGCGACCGGAGAGATCGTACTCTTCGAGTCCTCCTCTGGGCAGGGCTCGGACTCCCGATCCACCATTTTCTTCGCGGTATCCTCTACTTCTACGGCATCGAGCTTTACAACCTCAATGCCAACTCCATTCTCCAGATTGCTATCTTTGTTCACTGTGCGAGGCATTCCTCGGAATCCTCCCACACTTCAATCTCTTCCGTTCCTTGTTCATGCTGAAGAGCCATAAGACCAAAGCCGTAGGCTTCTGCGGCTTTCAGACCCGATCCGGAGTCAAACAGACTTACATCGACTGTAATCTGAAGACTTCGATGAAGGACTGGGCCGCAGAGTGGTTCTATTCTACCAATCCCTCCAATTCCCTCAAACCCTACGAGAACCCAGCCAGGGTGCCCCAGGTGATCAAGCGCTAGACAGATATGCCAACCAACACAGCGCACCTGCCGGCCCTGACGAACCTCATAATGGATTTGAAGAATAACGGACTCGGCGGCACCGAAGTCGTGCAGCGACTTTGTGACTCGCCGGGTCCAACCTTTGAAGGCTCGTGAGACCCCGGCCTTCGAGTACACCGGGCCAACTGACGGTACCCGGGACTCCCCCCTCGAGCTTTCAGTCGAGGAAGTTGCCGTCCGCACCAGCAAGCTTTGCGCCGGAACAACCATTGCTGTGGAGGGAGTTCCCCAGGCATTTAGCGCCAGTCACCCTCCTCCTTCGGTAAGTGTTTTCTACTTCTAAGCCAATTTTTCTTTGTTTGCCTGAAGACTGATCCTTTTTCTTTTTCAGGATCGTCGCCAGTATGTCTCACCTGCCCCTCTTCCCACTGTAACCGAAATGGTGGGATCCGGGAGTGTTGCACCTCCCCCAAAGGATTCTCGTGCAGCCAGGAGTAGCACCGAGACCCCTCGTGGGCTCATTCCCTCTCCGACTGACCAGCACGCCCCGGGTATGGATCTTGCTACCGCTGATGTCCTTGAAGCTGTCAAGAGACTGAAGCTCAAGACCGAATCATCAGCAGGAGCCGTCCGGATCCAGGAGGAGAAACTTCCTGCCCATGTAGGGATTCCGGATGAGCTCGGGTCGCCCCTGCAGTCTTACGCTACTTCTCCCACTGCCCGGCACCGAGAGTCTCGGGCGAGAAGAAGCGCAAGCGAAGCCCGGTGGGAAAGAAGTAAGCATCCTTCGGCTCGACAAAGTCTTGTCTTATCTCTGTCTTTTTTTCTAGAGACTCGATTTCAGTTGTATCTTGGATAGACACAAACCGCTGCCTCCTCCCAAAAAATCTAAGACCGATGAGCCTTCCGCTGGTGCCAGGGAGACTTCTTGACCCCGAGACAGGGGCGAGAAGAAGTGACAGACCCGATACCTCGGCATCGCCAAGAGAACTAGTGATCGAAGCCGCCCCTATTTCTGCTCGCCCGCCCGCCTAGAGTCCCACAATCTCAGATGAGCCCATCAAGCCGAGTTGGATGGACTCCTCGGGCGCATGATTCTTCAGCTCGAAGGCGGCGAGATCGACCCGCAAGCTTTTCTTTGAATCTCTTGAGGAGAACTTGCCGACTGGGAGAGGTAAAGACTCGCTTATCTTTGATTGTGTTTTTCTGTAAATGCCATTCTGTGTGTGACATCTTTCTTTGCCTTCAGAGCCTGCTAACTCGAACAAAGCTCAAGGACGAGGCTCTGAGGAGGATGGTCTCCGGGTCTTCTGAAGTTGAGTCTCTGAAGACTGAGCTTGAAGCAACGAAGAAACTTCTTGCCGAAACTCAGCGCCAAGCCGATCAGCAGACTTCGGAAGCCTCCCGGGCCACCACCATTGCGAGAGAATCAGAAGAAACTGGCTGAGAGGGCCAAGGCTTTGCTTGATGCAAAGTGCAAGGAGGCGAAGGTTAGCCGCCCATAACCCCCTTCAGTTTTCCAGTCTTCCCTGATACTGAAAAAGGTTGTAATGGTTCTCTTTCTTTCAGCTTACAAAGGTCGTCTGTTTGCATCCTTTTTAGACTTGAAGAAAAGAGCGGATGGAGCGTGGAAGGAGCGGAATCAGCTCGCGCGACTGGTCACTCCTCTTCTCGCTGAACTCTACCAAGGTTCAGAGAGGTTGCAAGCTCCAGTCGCCAATCAACTGAAGGAGCTCCTTGTCACTGCTCGCACCCAATACCAAGTGAAGCGCTTGGAATCAGCTCTGGGTGGAATAGATCAGGTGTTGGGGGTGGTGAAGAGCCACTACCCTGACATCAACTTGGAGGAGCTGGGTCAGGGCTTCGCATGCGACTCCGACTCCGAGGTGGACCAAATTCTAGAAGAAGTCCACCCCTCGGCTTTGGCGTTCGCTCGGATGGCAGGCCACATCATCCCGGGGACCCGGACGACGACTTGGGGGCTCTCGCGGCTGCCCTAGAGCCACAAGAGGTCATCGACTTGGGATCTCCCGAAGGGGTCGGTCTTGCCGCCCGGCCGGCGAGCAAGCCGCCAAGGAGAAGGAGTCGGCCAGCGGTGCACCTTCGTCCGCCCCACCCTCTGTAACACCTTCTGCCAATGCTCCTACTGATGTAACGCCTCCTGCTGCTGCTGCTGAGCCTGAAAAGGAGGGTGGCAATGTATGAACTATGCCTGGTAGGCTAGATGGTTAGATGTAAACATGTTAACATACTGCTGCATTATATACTAAGTTAAATGCAATATGTGCCTTATATTCGTGTCTGATGCTCATACAACTATTAGTTCTATCCAAGTTTGTTCGGTCTTACTTAAGTCCTCGGGTGTGGAATTCGTTAGCGCGGAGCTGTAACTCAGTTCCATCGGCCGCTTGGAGCAAAAAGTTGACTTCTGCTACTCAAAGTAGATTTTCACAGCATGTATAAGATCAAAGGAAGATAAAGACACAAATTACTTTATTTAACTCACTATATAGTACATGGTAGCCCCCGACTCCATGGATACTCTAAGGTAGAGTGGCCAGGGAGTCCAAGGATAAAACAAAAATTACAAGAGTGTTGAACTGAAGAAATAACTAAGGGTAATAACGACGTAGCTGAGCAATGTTCCAAGAGTGAGGTTCCATAGCGCCATCTTCTCGCATCAGTCGGTAGGCACCGGGACGGCGGACTTCGGCTACGATGAAAGGACCCTCCCATGGGGGACTGAGCTTGTGCTTGTTTACGGTAGATCGAACTCTTCGAGAACCAAGTCTCCTTCGAGAAAAAGCTCGCTTTCTCACGTGCCTACTTTGATAGCGTCGTAAGGCTTGCTGGTACTCTGCCGATCTGAATGCGGCTTCGGCACGTTCTTCTTCAAGGAAATCAATTTCTGCAGCCCGAAGCTGGTCCGACTGTTCTTCATCATAGGATTCCACCCTGGTAGAGCCGAACTTGATGTCTGTTGGTAAAACTGCTTCAGCTCCATAGGTGAGGAAGAAGGGAGTCCGCTCGGTAGATTTGTTGACTTGAGTCCGGAGACCACAAACAACCGACGGGAGCTCTTTAAGCCATCGACCAGCGAACTTCTCCAACTTGCGAAAGATCTTGCTCTTCAAGCCTTGGAGAAGCATGCCATTGGCCCTTTCGACCTGACCATTGCTTTGAGGGTGAGCCATAGACGCATAGCAAAGCTGGATGCCAAGTTCATCACACCGATCCGTAAATTCGGCTCCTGTGAACTGACTGCCATTGTCCGTGATGATTTGATTGGGGACCCCAAAACGAGTGATGACCTCGTTCAGGAATTCCCGCGCTTTTGCCGCTGTGAGTGCTTTGATTGGCTTGACTTCGATCCACTTGGTAAACTTGTCAATGGCCACAAAGAGGTGGGTGAATCTGCCCGAGCGCAGCCGCATACCACCAACCATGTCGAGCCCCCAGACCGCGAAAGGCCGGGAGGATGGAATCATCTGGAGCTCTTGGCTAGGCACATGAGTCTGTTTGGCGTAATACTGACAACCTTGGCAGGATTTGACTATGACAGCCGCATCATTGAGGGCTGTGGGCCAGTAGAAGCCTTGATTGGTGGCCTTGATGACGAGGGACCGAGGACCGGCATGATTACCGCAAGCCCCCGAGTGCAGTTCACCGAGGATAGCCCTGCCATCGATGCACGACACACACCGTAGGAGCACTCCAGATGCGCTCTTTCGATCGGTAGAGTCGGTCTTGATACACCACGTAATTGTGGGACTTCCGCCGAACAGCACTAGCCTGGCGCTTGCTTGGCGGGAGGATGTTATGTTGGAGGAAGTCGAGGAATGGCTGGGTCCACTCTGGTTCCACCACCATGATGGGGAGCACGGAATTGAGGAACTCCGGCTAAAGTGCGCCACTCTCCGCAGGGTGCGACCCAGTCTCCGGCTGACCGAGGCCAGTCGGAGGTTGGGGCTGGTCAGTCTCCGAAGGCACAAGGGCAGTCTCCGGAGGTATGACTTCAAGAGGGCGTGCTTTCTTGAGGATGGACAGGTCCATCAGATCTTCCACAAATATGCCCGGAGGGATCGGACTCCTCGAGGATCCTAGTTTCGCGAGCATATCAGCCTCTTCATTGTCCTTCCGGAGGATGTGGTGGAGCTCGAGCCCGGCGAACTTGTCTTCCAGCTTTCGCACCTCGGCGCAGTAAGCTTCCATGACAGGACTATTGCAGGAAAAGTCCTTGGAGACTTGACTGATGACAAGATTTGAGTCTCCCCGAACCATGAGTTTACGAATCCCCAGAGAGATCACAATCTTGAGCCCGTGTAGGAGTGCTTCATATTCAGCCGTATTGTTGGATGCTTGGAAGTGGATGCGCAAGACATACTTGAGCTTCTCACCAGTCGGCACAATGAAGAGGATCCCAGCCCCCGCGCCCGCCAACATGAGGGAGCCGTCGAAGTACATGCTCCATGTATCCAAGGGTTCGGGTACGGGTGGGAGTTGATTTTCAGTCCACTCGGCGACGAAGTCGGCAAGAGCTTGAGACTTGATGGCCGTCCGAGGAACAAACTTGAGGTGGAGTGCTCCCAGCTCGATGCCCCACTTGGCAATATGTCCAGTGATATCCTGTCCGTGGAGGATTGGCTCTAGGGGGAAGGAGGTAACCACCGAAACTTCATGTGCTTGGAAGTAGTCCGCCAGCTTCCTGGAAGTTATGAGCACTGCATAGATTAGTTTTT
This sequence comes from Hyparrhenia diplandra, assembly GCA_015847255.1. Lineage (NCBI taxonomy): Eukaryota > Viridiplantae > Streptophyta > Magnoliopsida > Poales > Poaceae > Hyparrhenia > Hyparrhenia diplandra. The sequence goes on from JADLZK010012146.1 coordinate 29,514, forward strand.
CAACCTGAGGATAGTGTACCTTTGACTCTCCCGGGACCTTGCTGATGAAGTAGACTGGGCGCTGGACCTTCTGCACGTGTCCCTCCTCCTTTCTTTCCACCACCAGGGCCGTACTGACTACTTGGTTTGTTGCTGCTACGTAGAGTAACAGGGGCTCGTCTTTGGCCGGCGATGTAAGGATCGGGGGACTCTGAAGCAGCGTCTTGAGGTCATCAAAAGCCTTCAGCGCCTCCTCGGTCCACTCGAACTTGTCTTGTTTCTTGAGCAGACGGTAAAAGGGGAGGCCTTTCTCACCGAGCCGGGACAAAAACCGACTCAGGGAGGCCATGCACCCGGTGAGTTTCTGGACGTCCTTCTGTGACTGAGGCTTGTCCATCTTCATGATTGCGCGTATCTTTTCTGGGTTTGCCTCGATCCCGCGATGACTGACTAGGAAGCCTAGCAGTTTACCTGACGGGACTCCAAAGACGCACTTTCGGGGTTCAACTTCCAGTCCCACTTGCGTAGGTTTTGGAAGGTTTCCTCCGGATCGGCGATTAGATCCGGATGCTTTTTGGTTTTTATGACGGCGTCGCCGTCTACATAAGCTTCAACGTTCCTTCCGATCTGGGCGAGTCCGGGGTATTCGAATCGCACGCTGATAGGTCGCACCAGCGTTTTTAAGACCGAAAGGCATGGTTATGTAGCAGTAAGCGCCAAAGGGAGTGATAAAAGACGTTGCCAGCTGATCAGACTCTTTCAGACTTGTCTGGTGATAGCCCGAATAGCAGTCGAGGAAACTGAGCAACTCACAACCCACTGTGGAGTCCATGATCTGGTCGATGCGTGGGAGTCCAAACGGATCCTTAGGACGAGCACGATTGAGATCGGTATAATCGATACACATGTGCCACTTTCCATTCTTTTTCTTAGTAAGTACGGGATTGGCCAGCCACTCTGGGTGGAAGACCTCTTTAATGAACTTAGCCGCTAAGAGCTTAGCTATTTCGGTCTTGATGATGCCCTTCTTCTTCATGGCGAACCTCCTCAGCCTCTGCTTGATTGGCTTGGCTCCGGCTTCAATCTTCAATTCATGCTCGATCTTGCCCCTCGGAACACCGGGAATGTTCGATGGCTTCTAAGCGAACATGTCGATATTGTTCCGGAGGAACAAGACGAGCGCGAGTTCCTATTTGGGATCCAGCTCTTTCCCGATGAGGGCGAACTTGGAAGAGTCACCCTCGGGTGAAAGCGCGTAATCTTCTTGCCCTCTGAGTCTTCAGGTTGCACTGAGGAGTTGTGAGGCTTCTTGGATGGCATGTCTGGTTCTTCCTGAATTGAGGCAGCCGCGAGGTGGACTCGGGCCGACTCAATCGCCATCTCTTGGCTCTGGGCGATGCCGCAAGCTTCCTGCTCACACTCGTACGCCCGCCTGACGTCACCACGGATCGTGATGGGTCCAGCCGGGGCCAGGATCTTGAGCAGGAGGTAGGCGTACTGTGGCACCGCCATGAACTTGACGAGCCCGGGGCGGCCAAGTATGGCATGGTAGGGTGCCTCCACGTCCACCACTTCAAAGCATAGGTTCTCCGTGCGGAAGTTGTCCAGGGAGCCAAAAGTCACGGGTAAGGTGAACTGGCCCTCTGGGATCGCGGAGACTGACGGGATGAACCCGTGGAGTGGAGCGGAGCTCGAACGAAGCTCGCTTCTTGGAATCTTCATGGCCTCAAATGTCTTGAGGAACAAGATGTTGAGCCCAGAACCCCCGTCAACCAGGCAACGCATGACCGGATGCCGCGGATAGTGGGATCAACGATGAGTGGGTAGCGTCCCCGCCGGGGGGACATATTCGGGTGATCCTCCTTGGAGAACTTGATCTCCTTGTTGGACCACTTGAGGAAGGTGGGCACCGCCGGGTGGATGGTGTTGACTAAAGAGAGTTCCCGGCGAGTGACTTTGGCCTTGCGCTTGCCTTCGTAGGCGAGCGGTCCACCATGGATGCGCGGTTGATCTGCGCTCTTTGGAGGCTGGAATCCGCCGCCCCAATCGTCCTTGTCGGTCTTCTTGTCTTTGGCGAGCTTCATGAGGCTTTCCCTGCCAAGCTTCTTGAGGACGTGGCAGTCTCCGGAGAGATGCTTGGCGCCGGGGTGGAGGATACAGGGAGTCTCCAAAATCTTATCATAATCAGGAGGGTCGCGGGCGGGGTACCTTTCTCTTGGAGGCTGGCCGACGGCGTTGACAGCTTCCTCCGAGCGGCGCTTCCTCTTGGGCTGGGGGTCGTCGAAGTCGCGAACCTTCGCCTTGCCCTTCTCCTAATAATGATCGTAGTCGAGAGCCTCGGAGTTGGCGTACTTGTGAGCCTCCTTGAACATCGCGGAGACTGTCCGAGGTGGGTCGCGCGCCCAATGCTTGCGCAGGTCTTGACTCCGGAGGCAGTTCTGGAAGGCTGCCATAATAGCCGCGTCGAAGCGTGCGGGTGGCGATCCGCGCGTCGCAGAAGCGGGTGATGAAGTCTTTGAGGGACTCTCTCTTGCGCTGATGTAGCTGGTTGAGGGCGTGAGCGGGGCTCGGCCTCTTCCAGGTGCCCTTGTAGTAGTCTGAGAACATGCGCTTGAGCTACCTCCAGGAGTGGATGGAGCTTCGCGGCTGGCTGGTCCGCCATGCCCGGATGTCGTCTCCCAGGACGACCGGAAGGTAGTTGGCCATAACAACGTCGTCTCCTCCCACCGCATGGACGGCGATCTCGTAGGCGTCGAGCCAGCTTTCGGGGTTGGACTTGCCGTCGTAGGGCTTGACGTGGCTGGGTTTGAAACCATCGGGCCACTGTACATCTCGCAGATCCCGAGCGAAAGCCTTGATCGAGGACCGGGCGTCTTCTGCGATGTCGGGGCCCGGGTGAGTCGGAGTCGGAGTCAGAGCCGGACCTCGCGGGAGAGCGATATCGGTAGCGCCCCTCGGGGTTTACGCCGAACCGCTCCCACTGGTCACGATAGTGCCGACGATCATCTTCCTCGTGCTCCCTGCGCTGATCATTGATGCGATCGCGCGAGGTTAAATGGCAGCGGATTGCTCTCTTGTGCTCGTCGCGGCCTGCGGCGTTCACGCCGGCGCCCGATTGCGGTGCCGTCGGTCGTCTTCGGCCCCATTGTTGGTTTCGCCGACCCTCGGCGGGGTTCCTCGCGGCCTCCACCGCCGCCCGCTCCGTCGTCGGCGGGGCTGCGGACCGGCCGGCGGCTCGGGGGTGCGGGCCGACAAAGATCGGGGCAGACCGATGTCGGTGATGTCCTTGGCGTTGTCGAGATCACGGAGGGCAGCATTACCCTCGGGATGGCCGCCCGACATTGTCGGGAGAGTCTTGAGCTGCATCAGATTGGTAGCGGGGTTGTTGTAGATCTGGGTCTCGCCGATGGTGGTGACCACCGCATTGGCGGGAGTACCCTGGATCCTCCCTCGTAAACGGCGTATTCGGGGTGACCGCCAGCCCGAGCTCGATCTCTCGGGGGCGATACGATCTTGGAGATTTTGTGAGTGTTGGCGCCTTCTCCGGTGCGGCGGCGGCGGCATCGGGAGGAGGCGCGGCCCCCCGCGACCCAAACTGGCGAGGAGCGGGTCGCCAAATCCGGCGGGCGTGCTCGCCGAGCTACTACGGTTGGATACTGGAAGAGTGGGGGTGGCAGACTCGGAGTCTTCCCCGTCGTAGTCGACCACGTCCAGCAGATCTTCAGGGAGGCCGGGAGCAGATTCGGGGTCGATTGTCCCGACCCATCGTCGCCCAGACTCGACAAGGGACAGGCCCAAGCCGGGTAGGGTGATGATCCTCAGGGGAGCTTGCTGGAACGTGGCGATGGAATCGGGCTCTGCCCGGGACCGAGTCGGATTGGCCTGCCGGACAGGGTCGCATGTGTTGATGGAGAGATGCGCCAGTTGGAGTCGCATCGCGTCTTTGAAACGCTCTCCGGAGGTGCGGTGTCCGAACGGCATCTGGAGGGGCTCGGGAGTCGGGCCGGGGACCGAGTCGGATCGGCCTGGCTGGATCGACCCGGAGTCGGTGAGGACGCCGCTGCGCGTGGCTCACTGTTGATGGGTGGCTCCCTCGGTGATGGAGGGTGCCGTAGTCGAACCGGAGGTGTCCCGAGGGGCGCGAACTCTTTGGATCCGGCCCCTGTCGATCGGGATCTCGTGGTGCCGAAGAAGATGGAGATCTCTGCCGGCGAGTCGTCAAGGCTTGTGATCTTAGCCATCGAAAACCAGCGAAAAACCAAACGCACCCCTACCTGGCGCGCCAACTGTCGGAACACGATTTCGTCAGTCCTCCCGGGATAGTCCGAGGAGGGTTTTTGTACGGAGGGGCTATTTGATCTAGGTTATCGATGGTGACGCAGGGAGACTATTTTATCCTGGTTCAGGCCTGCAGAGTGCGTAATAGCCCTACGTCCAGCTGTTGTGGTATTGCTTCTTGCTTGTTGTTTTTCGTGTCTTACAATGGGGGTCCCGGGTCCGCTTATATAGTCGCGAGACAGGGCCGGGTAGTCGAGTCCGACTTCGACCACGACTAGCAGTTTATCCTATTTTACAAGGAGTCCGGATCATAATCCGGTCTTCTATTGTCTTGTCCGCTAAGGCTTCCTTGTAGAGTCCTCGCGTACTTGAATCTTCTAGAAGTTCTTCCCAATGGGCCCAGTCTTCGGTGGGCCGTCCAATGGGCCACGTCACTCCGTAGGAATAGGGGCAGCCCGACTAGGGGCTAGGTACTATATCCCCGACACCTGGTCTCGCGACTATATAAGCGGCACGGGACCCCCTCATTTTAACCACGAAAAACACAACCAACAAGCAATACCACCAAAGCTGGACGTAGGGCTATTACGCACTCTGCGGGTCCGAACCAGGGTAGAATAGTGCCTCCTGCATCTCCATCGATAATCTAGACCAACACGCCCCTCCATACAAAAACCCTCCTCGGACCACCCTGGGAGGACTGACGGAATCGTGTTCCGACATACACCAGAGAGAATCCTTCTAACTTGAGCAGGGGTTAACTGGCATTTCAAGGGATAACTGGGGTGGCACTATGACACCCGAAAAGAACGGCCTTTTAGGGTTGAGTGTTTCGAGATGCTGGGAGGACAGCGAGTGAACTAAGGTCCCTATGATCTATGTCTGTAGAGAATAAGAGGTACGTCAGAGTAACACAAGGAGAGTCAGGAAGGATAGTAGGACGGGCTGTCAAGTCGGCCTCTACCTTTGTAATCTCTCCCCGCTTAGGCAATTCTACACTCACCGGGGCGCCGCAACAAGCAGAGTCAGTCTGCCCACCACTAAGCTTAGCCCAACGGTACCAAGTCCAATGTGGGGATTTCAATGGATAGATAGGGCTATCACCACCTGCTACCTACCTCCAGTCCGTTTACTTGGGCATCAATCTAGTCCTAACCAATGCCAGACACCACGTCTGTATATTGGAATATTAGTTCACCACTCTTAATCAAAGAGGGTAGAACCCCGGAGGCTTACTGCTGAACATCAATTACCAGCCGGGCTTGAAACAAGTGAGTGATGTTTACTCGTAAGCAATAATCTTTAGTGCTACTACTGGGCTCAGACTCGGAACGAACCTAAGTCGTCTACTACTTCTGAGATAATAATGTGACAACTATGCTCTAAATGAATAGAATAAATTTGCAGAGATATAAAGAGCAGAAGGTACTTTACTCTGAAAAGCGGAAATAGATATTTATATTGATAACTCAGAGTCTTACAAATGGAACTGGAAAAGATACAAGGGACTTTACCAAAACTCCAAAGACTTCTCCAGAACTCGGGAAGATCCCGACTCACTCTAACTCCCAACTCTCTACTCCTACTCTTTCCTAATCACTAAGGCAGTGAAGAATTGAGCTCCAGCAGCCGCTTTCTTGTCTTGGACTGACCTCCTACCCCTCGTTTTATAGGTGAGGTTCTAGGCGGCACAAGTAGGGGACGGCCGGCCCTTGATCTCCATCTGGAAAACCGCGCTCGCTCCTCGGATGGTCAGGCGATTACGACGGTGTCTTGGCATGGCGAGTACTTCTCCAGGCAGGCCGGGCGGCACGCAGCGTGGGGGCGGCCGGCCCTTGGATGTGGCGGTTGCCCTAACCGCCACGTCCGCGGAATGGTCGGATGGCTTCCACGTGTCAAGGTGCCGCGGATCGGCTGGCGGCAGTGGACCCATGGATCCGTGGCTCCTCCATCTCGGCCGTCCGATGGAATCCGATGGCCGAGGGTAGCCACCGAGGATCCAAGGCTTCCCTTGAGGTCGGTTGGTCGTTGGCGTCTTGGGGCAACCCAAGCCGAGGCCGGGCGGCTGTCCGGGGGCCGGGCGGCCTGCCCGGTGGCGGGCGGCCCCCTTCTCGCGTGTCGTCTCCCCATGGCCTGGCGGGTTTGGCCCCTGGCCAGCCCTAATGCCCCTCGGCTAAGTCCGGGTTTGATCAGGCGAGTCCCGGCTTGGCCGGGCTGGCCGGAGTTGGCCGGAGCTTGGCCGGAGAGGCCGAAGCCTGGCCGGAGCTTGGCCAGAGACAGCCGTCACTTCCATGTACTTGAAATGCCACTAGTCATGGTGAAATTCATCGGATTTATACCTGTGAGACAGAATTCACCAAAACTCGTGGAAAGCAATTAGTCAGAGTAAAATGTATAGAATTTGTAAGATTCCCTCTTTATTTTCGGCTTAGTTGGCGGTTGAAATTGGGTTTTAATGACCGTCAACAGTGAGTAAGTAAAATTTTGTAAGAATCCAACTGGACAGGAGAAAATTACATAACAACAGAAACAAAAGGCAAGAAGAACAAATTTTCAGATATAGTTTTAACAAATAGCTCCTAAAAGACAACTGGAGACCACTACAACCCACTAGACTCTAAGGTTTGCGTGCCTACGGTCAATTCGGCTCTGGTACCACTTTATCACACCTAGATTTTAAGAGTAAAATCCAGATAAAAATTCATACATGCCAGGATCAGCCAACATGTAGAAAATGACTTACAGTGTTTAACCAAGCACAAATCGCAATATTTAACAGTATAGAGTGACTCAAAGTCTTATCATTCAAATACATGGCCGAAGCCAAACACTCGATGCAGCGAGGAACTAACTATCTCCACAGGGGCCATTGACCGAAGAGGACGCACGAAACCTTCAATACTCATCGTCGGGATACTCCGTCCAATCTTCTCCATCTTCTGCTATGAAGGACGCAGGCGCAAAGCCCAGAAAGGGGGAGAAAGCAAGGGTGAGTACAAGAGGCAAATTGTACTCGGCAAGTGTGGTGGAAAAATATGCATATGAGGCTAAGACACTAGAAGGAATAATCGAGTTAATTATGCGGAAGCGACAAGTCATGTTTTAGTTCAATAAAGCAGAATTTATCTAAGTGTGGACAAGGTTATAATCTAAACAATTAATCATCAGGTGAAGAATAACATCTAGCATCCACGAAGGGAGGAACAGAACCATCCAAACCATCCATAAACCAACTATCAACTATCCATCATATTCTAATCATGTGAGAGGGCTGCGCCGCTCATGACTATGAGCACGGCTGATATATCAGTTTTACACTCTGCAGAGGTTTGTACACTTTACCCATGAGTTGCGAGTTCACAAAGAGGTGAACCGCTACAAGGCGTTCGCGACTCTCTAAGCACGCAGGTCCGTTCCAAATACGGATACAAGATCTGATCCACCAGATGACCAAAAAGCAATGCAAGGCACAGTCATCTACAAGCCGGGACGAGCCATAATAGTTCTGATGGTTGCACATGTTTTCACGACGGACTGCTCCACGAACCCATTTCCTAGATTTGGAGACAGGCAAGGCAGATCCAAAAAATGATCTCCACAGACCCGTTAATATACCCCCGGTGTCGATGGCCTTCTAGCAAAGCCACAGCCTGTTAATATACCCGACCCGGGTGTCCAGATCTCACCCATAAAACACGGAGTAAGCCAAGCGCACCACAAGGGCCCTTTCCAGTGGTCCACAAACCCATTAATATACCCCCATCATGACCGGCTTTCCATCTTTCTACCTGTCCCAAATCCTATATCCATGTTGCTACATAATTAATGAGAGAACCCACTTTAATGATAGTGAACATTTAATCAAAATTAAATAAAGGGACTCGACCCAAACCATCCATCCCAACACTGCGACTAAGCGACTCTCTACCCAACTCCTATCTCAAAGCCATTCAACGAATAATGAGGAAAAACAAGGTAAATAACACCTAACGGGTTTCAATATTACCTATTTGGCATGCATGGTTGAATTATAAGTGAAGCATTAAATTATAGATCAATAGGAGGAAGTAAATAGCCATCAACGGCTCAACATGATCAAGGGAAACTTGCCTTCAGCAAGAGGGGTGGTGTGATCGAACTCAAGGTCCTGCAGGTCCTCGGGTTGCTCCTCTTCTACACGATCAATCAATAGTGCATAAATAAGGCTCAACCATACATAACAGTAAAGAACAGCAAAAACAGTATATCAATTATATAATTATAGAGAAAATAATCCTATAAACAGAAAGCTCTCGTCGGGACGATCGCACGAAGCCCAAGAACACTAAAAACGGAGCTACGGCTAAGAAGCGGCGGCAAAACTAAAGCTGCGACAGCGCACACGGCGACGGGCGACGCGAGGCGCACTAGGAAAAGGCTCGGCTAAGCTCTCTAGCGGCTGAACACGAGGAGAAAGGGCGACGGCCGAGGTTCCTAGGGCGACGGCCAGCTATGGCCACGGTTTGGCTAGCGGCGGCTAGCTAGGGACGGGTTTCGGCTGGCCAAACAAGGCAAGGGGGGCTGACCGAACAAGGCTACAGGCTGGCCGAAGGTGGCCGGAGGGCGGCTAAGGGAGGTCTAGGTGCTAAGGCAACGTCTGTTAAGCTACGCATGGCCATGGTGAATTAGGCAATGGCCGGCCGATGAGGTGATGGTAGGCCTATGGTCGGGGTGGTGTGCGGCTAGCTACCGGTTGGCGGTGGCCGGGGCTGGCGGCCAGGGCGGCCGGGGCTGGCGGCGTGGGGCGGGCCGACCGCCAAGGTGGCCGGAGGGCTAGCCGGCCGGCGTCGGCCGGGAGGGCTGGCCGGAGGGCAGCGGGTGGACGGCCGACAGGGCACGGCAGCCGGGGCTGGCCAGGGTGGTGGGCCAAGCAAGGCACGGGCGGGGCTGGCATGGGTGGCGGCCGGAAGCTAGGCGGCAGCAACGGCGGCGGCTAGGGCGGGCCGGCTAGGGCGGCCGGCGCCGGCCATGGTGACAGGGTGGGGCGCGGCTGGCCGGGGTAGGCCGGTGGCGCTGGCTGGCCGGGCTAGGCGCGAGGGCGGCCGGCTAGGGCGGGCGCGGCGCTGGCGGCAGGCCGGGGGCAGCCGGGGCTGGCGACGGGTGTTAGGTAGGGCGGCACGGGCTAGGCGGGGCGGCGGGTGGCCGGCGGCGCGGCGGCCGGCTAGGGGCGGAGGCTGTTGGCGGTCGTTCAGCGCCACTTTACCCGCCAACTGATCCGAAATAAATGGGAAATATTACAAATTCTGTACATTTTACTCGCTAATCAAATTCCACGAAGTTTTGGCGAATTATGAATTGCGTGTCAAAATCATACAAAAATCACCAAATATGGAGCAAATGATGAAGTCCATGGCAACCTGGCCTCGCCGGCCAGCCGGCCGGACTGGCCGGGCCGGGCCGGCCACTGGCTAGGGTCGGCCGGCCCCGGCCGAGCCACACGAGCAGGCTCGGGTCCAAGACGCCCCAATCCACGAGATCACGCTGGCGGCCATCGGATTTCATCCAAGGGTCAAGGGGAGAAGCCACGGATCCATGGGCCCATTGTCACCGGGCGATCCCGGCTCCCTTGCCACGTGGAGGCCATCCAGCCGTCCTTGGACGAGGCGGTTAAATAACCGCCACATCCGGCCGGCCGGCCGGCCTCCCCGGCGTCGCCGCCCCTGTTGCATGCCGCCGACCTCCCACATGCGTCGGCCGGCCTACCGGACCGAATTAACAGCTAACCGCCTCCGGGAGGCGATCCAGCCGCCCGAGTGCATCCAAGGGAGATCAAGGGCTGGCCACATCCCGCGGTGCGGCCCGGCGCCCTCGGCATGCCCCCGACCTCATCCGAGGCCGGCCGGCCGCCGTCGGCGCCGCCCGAGGCTCCCCTATAAAATGCAGGGCCTGGCTCAGTTCACGGCAAGAAGAGGAGGAAAGCAAGCCGCTGGTGCCACTTCTTCACTGTCTTAGTGATTAGGAAGAGAGTAGAGTAGGGAGTTGGGAGTTAGAGTGAGTCGGGAATTCCCCGAGTCCCGGAGAAGTCTCTGGAAATCTGGTAAAGTCCCATGTATCTTTTCCTTTTCCCAGTTGTAAGACTTTGATTTATCAATATATCTACTTTGTCCTGTTTAGAGTAAAGTACCTTCTGCTATATATTCAGTACAACTTTATCTGGTTTGCCCCCTGATTTAGTAGTACACTCTTATCTCGGCTTAAGCGATCGACTTAGGCTCATTCTCGAGCCTAAGCCCCGGTACTAGCACTAAAGATTATTACTCAAGAGTATTTTCACTCATTTGTATCTAGCTCGGGTGGTAATCACCGTTCGCAAAGTAAGCCCCGAGGTTCTATCCCTCTTTGATCAAGAGCGTGAGGACTAATATTCCAATATACAGACGTGGTGTCTGGCATTGGTTAGGACTAGATAGATGCCCAAGTAAACGGACTGGAGGTAGGTAGCAGGTGGTGACAGCCCTGTCTATCCATTGAAATCCCCACATTGGACTTGGTACCGTTGGGCTGAAGCTTAGTGGTGAGCTGACTGCCTCGGCTTGTTGCGGCGCCCCGGTGAGTGGATAATTACCCGAGTGAGGAGAGATTACAAAGGCAGAAGCCGAGTTGATGCCCGACCTTCTGGACCTTCCTGACTCTCCTTGTGCTACTCTGACGTACCTCTTACTCTTTTCAGTCTAGATCATAGGAACCTTAGCTCAGTCGCTGTCCTCCCAATAGCTCGAAATACTCGAACCTAAACGGCAGTTATTTATCGGGTGATTCGTCGCCCCTGTTATCATTGTTATACCAGCAACTCTCCTGTCTAAGTTAGCGGCATTCTTGCTGGTGAAATCACTTTTATCTTTGTGTATCTCTAGACCATAGTGCTTCCCCGTGGAAATCGATACTTGGAATACTCCCGAGTGAAGTGCTACAGCGGTGTGATCTGTGCGCTTGCGGATCTCTTTCTGAGAGGGCATAGTAAACGCCACTAGTATTTCTGGCGCCGTTGCTAGGGATTATACTATCTCTAGTAGGGACGTTAAGAAATACCAACAAGCATTTCTGGCGCCGTTGCCGGGGAAGCCATTTGGCTCTAGGATATCAAAGCTACAAGTTGAATTCATTCAGTAGAGATACTGCTATACTTAGCAGGCTTACCCGCCCTGTCTTTTGTCTGTGATTTCATTGCAGATAGACAGTGCATGACCGGTTTCAACCTACCGGCTAACTTCCAGAGCAACCCGGAGACCTTGGTGAGGAGAGTCTGCCAGTGACCGAATCCTCCAATCAAGCAGGTCCCGGTACCACCTCTGAAGGACCTTGAACCTACCCTGAAGCCCTCCACGTCGGGATCAAGCTCCAAGGACACCACCATGTCGGAGAAGACGATCCGTGACTACTCCTGCCCGGAGGCTAACAACATCGCGGCTGGGTTCACCCCACCCGAAGGTGCTGAAGGCTTCGAACTGAAGCCGGGGCTTATCAGCATGGTTCAAGCAAGCCCTTTCTGCGGAAAGGCAACTGAGGATGCAAACGCCCACCTGCAGCAGTTCATGGAGGTATGTAATACTTTCATTGTGCGGGGTGTGACACAAGATGCCATCCGCGTCCGCCTCTTCCCATTTTCACTAGTGGGAAAGGCGAAGCAGTGGTTCTATAACACTAGAGATGCAAATACTACCTGGCAAAGGTGTGCAAACGCCTTTCTTGCCAAGTACTTTCCGCTGGGCAAAACCAATGCCCTGCGGAGCAAAATCTCTAACTTCCAGCAGCTCAATGACGAGATGGTCCCGGAGGCATGGGACCGATTCCAAGAGTACATCTCCGCTTGTCCTCACCACAACATGGAGGAATGGTTCCTCATTCAGAGCTTCTACCACGGGCTGCAAAGGACAGCTCTGGAGCATCTCGATGCCGCCGCGGGAGGCGCTTTCTTATCTCTGAGCGTCACGGCTGCCAAGACGCTCATCGAAAAGATAGCCACCAACCAAGGCTGGGCAGATGACAGAGCTCACGGGAAGACCCGAGGAGTCCACCAGGTTGAAGGAGTGGACATGCTCTCGGCCAAGATGGATCTGCTAATGCGGAGACTCGAAGGTCCAGAGCCAAGCAAGGCTCTGGAGGCTCGCATGACATGCGAGCACTGCAGACAGCTAGGGCATACAGGCAAAGATTGCCCAGAAAACCAGAACGGTGAAGAACTGTGCTTCATCACCGACAATGGATTCCGGCCGCAAGGAGGCTTCAACCAGGGTTGGAACAACCGTCCCAACCTGCCACTCAACAATAGAGGAGGTAACGATCAACGGCGACGGTCCTTCTATCAGAGACATTATTGCTAACCAAAATCGCATAAATGATAGCATTAGCAATAAGCTTTTATCCAATGATAAATTCCTAGAAGTCATTAGTGGCAAAATGGAGAACCTCGTCACCACGCTTCAAAGCCCAGATAGCTCAGCTAGCAGCCGCCGCAGTGCCCCAGAATGCAGGCAAGTTCCCAGGGCAACCTGAGGGAGACCATAAGGAAGAAGTCAAGGGCGTAGCCACCCGAGGTGGAAAATCCACCCAGGATCCTCCAGTTCTGTCCACGAAGCCCCAGGAAGACGTTCCTGGAGACATTGAAGAAACGGAGGACAAGGAGAAGACTCCCGCCGAAGAGGAGAAGCAAGCAGAAAAGCCAGCTCCCGAGATGGGACACTACGACACCACCACTCTGCCCTTTCCCAAGAAGCAGAGAAAGCAGTCCCGCTCCGACGAACAGTTCAACAGGTTTGTTGAGGTAATCAGAGACATGTATATCCATGTGCCCCTACTTGACGCACTGCAGGTACCCACGTACGCCAAGTATCTAAGGGACATCCTCAACAACAAGAAGCCGATCACGCATTCGACCGAGACGGTACAGCTCACGAAGGAGTGTAGTGCAGCAATTCTGAATGCCCCTCTACAGAAGAAGTCGGATCCTGGCCCCCCAACGATCTCCTGCTCCATTGGTCCTTAGAACTTCGACCACGCACTCTGCGACCTGGGCGCAAGCGTGAGCGTCATGCCCAAGGTAGTCTTTGATAAGCTCAATTTCACTCCATTATCTCCTACTGCCATGTGCCTGCAGCTAGCGGATCAGACGGTCCGCTATCCCGCTGGAATAGCGGAAGACATTCCGGTTAGAATCCGGAACTTCCTGATTCCAGTGGACTTTGTGGTCCTGGACATGGAGGTTGATGTTAAGGCACCCCTCATACTGGGAAGACCCTTCCTGAGTACGGCCAACGCCAACATTGACCTCGGCGCTGGAATGATCCAGCTGAACATCAATGGCCAGACCGAGAAGTTTGCATTCACTCCGAGAGTGAATCAGGCCCAGGTAAGTGTATTAAAATGGGTCCCGAAGACTAACCCTGCGCAGGAACCTAAGAGCGAGCCGCCGAAAAGATCGACTTGACCTCATACTCTTCATGATGAAGAAATTGAAGCTTGAGGCCGAGCGGGATGAGCTGGAACGAGCCCGCCTGCCTTCGGTTGCGTGGCGAAGGCCAAAGCCAAAAGGGCGGCGCGAAAAGAAACACAAGGCGCTTGAAAAGGTTATCGCCACCGAGAAACAACCCGGCCGGCGAAAAAGAAGGCCGTTGCCAAAACGGTCCCGTCGGGGCTGCCGGCTCAAGCTGGTGAGGCACCGGGATGGTCTGGCCACGGACTCAAAACCGGGCACTCGCCGGGAGGTAACCCGGCCGTATCAAAATTTTCCTTTCTTCATTCAATAATGCACACAATTGTATATTTATATATATGCATATATATATGTATATATATATATATATATATATATATATATATATATATATATATATATATATATATATATACACTTGTGACTTGGAAAACTCGAGTTTTTGGAAGTGAATACCTGCAGGGAATCACATTGGGGACAAGAACAAGGGGGAGCAAAGTGCCGCCCAGCCCCTCCTAGGAGCCAGAGGAGGAGGAGGCCTCCTCGGTGCGCCCGGCCGGCCCCGGGGTCGCGCCGCCCGGCCTCCCTCGGCCGTTGCCGTCCCCTCCGACGGGACGTGCACCTACCGGCCGCACCACGCAGCGAGAACCGCGCCAAGGCTTCGAGTGCACCGGCCGACACGCTCCATGTGCCGCCCGGCCTGCTCCAGGCACCCGCCCGCCCCGCCACCATGCCGCCCGGCCTTCCGAGCCGCTATAAAAGGGGCGGCGCCCCCGCCTTGATTCCTCGCCCCAAACCAAGCAAAGCACACTCCGCTCTCGAGTTTTTCCCCTCCTTAATCTCATCGTTAGTGAATAAGCAAAGTTCTTAGTATATATATATAAAAAAAACTTAGTAATAAAACTTAGTAGCAAAGTGACATCGAGCAGCACGGTTTGTGGCGGTCCATACCCCACAAGGGCGACTGACCGCTAACTCCTTCGGGTATTTCGTCTGTTCCGCTAACATTTTGCAGGATGCCGAAGATGCCGAAGATGTCAAACATTTTCAAGCGGAACCACTCGAGCTCATCGTCGTCTAGCCGGCCACGAGAGGGTCCGGTTCCCGAGACATCCATGGACTTCGGCCCGAGGTCATCGGACTAACCCGACGAGGACATGGGAGGCGGCTCCAGCCGTTCTGGCAGGGGAAGGACCCCTTCTGTGGAAGCAGAAGGAAGTCCCCTTCCGAAGCCGCCGAGCAAAGGACGCCGACGAGCATGGACCAAATCCTCTCGCCGCCGATGAGGACGAGCGGGAAATCCTCGAGAAGCCGAACAGACGCGAGTACCAAAGCATTCCGGAGCCGACACGAACTTCCTCCGCGCCATCGGCCTTGCCGACGACGTCGGCGAAGCATTCGGGTATGTCGGCTGGACTGGCTTTTGCGTAAAACCGAGAGACCCCGGTTCTAAATTGCTCACTATGGAATTTCTCACAACGCTAAAAGTCACCAAGCATAAGAAAGATGCTGCTTTCACTTTCAGACTGTTCAATAGGGCATACTCCTTAACTCTGAGTGAGCTTAGTGCTATCCTAGGCTTCGAGACGCGTAAAAGCCGTTACCAACCTTAGCAGAATGAGAGAGTTTAGTCGTGATATATGCCTTTTGGAACGAGATCGCTGCACAACCTCAGTGCAGGGCACCAGCCATGTCCGGGATTCATAATCCCACTCTCCGGCTTTTGCACCGTTGGATAGGTTCAAACCTCACCCCGCGGGCTGACGCCCGCCGTGTCCTGGCAGAAGACCTCCAGTATCTGTACGCAATTGTGCGTAAGATTCGAGTTAACCCCACTATTCACTTAGTCGACTACTGGATCTCGGATTCTCGGTGCGTGACACCATGACTGGCCCCATCATCTTCACATCACACATCACCAGAATTGCTTCTGGTGTTGGGGCCCTTCAGTCCGCCACCGTCGAGTACATCGACGAAGTATATCCCTTACTCGGAGCTGAGCACTTTGCACAGGCCCACTTGCTTCGGATGACACCCAATCGCCGCCACACGCTCGATTATACCATGCTCTACCCAGGGTATGTGACAGAGATCGAGCTGCCTGCACCCAGACTGCGCCTGTACAGCACTTGCCGCCTGACACTGGACTTGGTGCCAGTGCCAGAACCTGCTAGGCACAGTGTAGCCGGACCAGGGCCAACCACACGCAGCCGCGCAAGGCCCCAGGCTTCTACTTCCCCAGAAACACAGCAGTTTGGGGGAGCCACTGGTCAGTTTCCGGCTGGCTGGGGACAGTTCGAGGGGCAAGCCACGGTGTCGGGCGGGGGCTATCGGCTGACCTTTTTTTTTTGAAAAGTAATGGCAGGAGCTCTGCCTTTCAATTAAGATAGGAAAAGAGAGTTATTATGTACAGGAGTTTTAAGATTTTCCTTAGCGACACCGGGGTGACGAAGGCAAAAAAGACACAAAAGAAATTTACACGCCCCAAGAGTGAGCCCTCCTTCTTTGTGCGATATCCTCCTTGATCCTTAGGGCGACCTGAAGCGATGTCTCAAACTTGTTTGAGAAAATTCTCCTGTTTCTCTCCTTCCATAAATTCCAGACAGTGTAGATGACCAGTCCATTGAAACGCCTTCTTTCGTCCTTGGTGACTCTCTGCTGCACCTCTTCCCACCACGAAACGAAATGCGCCCGGTCGCTGGCCGGTAGGACTACGGATGCATCAAAATGCTCCCACTGCAGGATGTGGTTCCATACCACTTTGGCGAACGGGCATAGCATGACCAAGTGCAGCGGAGTTTCGAGCGGCCCGTTGCACAAGGCACAGTGGTCCTGATGTGGCCAACCTCTCTTCTGTAAATTATCAGCCGTGAGTATTTTTTCCCGTGCCAAGATCCAAGCGAACACCTTGCATTTATTTTCAGCATGTGCCTTCCATATGAGGTCGCCTTTGAAAGCTCTATAGGAACCACAGAATTGGGCTCTATATGCTGAGCGGGTGGAGTAAGTTCCACTTGCTGTCCATTTCCAGATGATGGTGTCAGGAGTGCCTGGCGTTAGGTGGAATCAGCAGCCTTTTGGCTCCTGGACAACACAGAACCCCTACGGAGCAGGAAGTTCCCAGCGCTATCACGAGGCTGGACCTTCCAGCTGGCAGGGAGGACCCTCTAACCTTGGCCCAGAAGTTGGTCCTTCGGCTTCTGCTCGTTACCCTTCATACGAGCCGGCCCCGATGTCGCGGCAGGAATGGGAGTCTATGCAGGACACGGTGAACAGCACACATGACGCAGTGGGTGAATTGAGGAACGAGGTCGACTACATCCGGAGCAACACCGACCAGCTCTTTAACAAGATGCTTGAGCAGGGGGTTCGATGTGGAGACGATTCTCCATTTCCTCAATATCGGAGGAGATGAGTGACTTCGGCCTGAACTTCCAATCTTAGCCCCTTTTCAAGGGACTAAGCTTGGGGGAGAAGGTGGGGGAGGTAAGTACCATGTCAGCCCGTCATTGTATGATGCCACTATGCTAGTATCTATATCAGTAGTAATACTAAATAAATAGATAAATGTTTAAAAAAAATCCCTCATATATTTATGTTTGAATAAACCCAACTGCAGTGTACAGTCTTTGTAATTTTCCCTCATCTTTGGATATGATGAATAGCCGCTCTGTCAGCCTCTTGCATTTAACCGGTTCACAGGCTAGTACTCTCTTGAATTTGTCTTCCGATCACATAGATGAACCTGAGTAGTTTATACTTTGTGGGAGCAACATGAGAGCTGAGTCTAAGCAATCTGAAAAGTGGTCCGACTCAAAAGAACAGTCTTAGTCTTGAGTTGTTCAAATATGTAGAGGCTGTGTTCCCAAGTTAATTCCACCAAAAGAGCCTGAAAAGAGAGAAAAGAGTGAGCATTCCCGAGAAAATTCAGCTGAGCCTTACCAGATGGATGTGTTCTTAAGAGAATTTCTGTCCCTTCAAAGCTGATCATCTCCTTCGCGTTACCTTTGAATTGCTAGCCTTCCATGCTTGGTTATGCTCAGATCCACATCGGACTTGAAAGCATCCACCTTCACCAAGCATTCCACCCCAAGAGACAAACCTATCAATTCCTTCGCGAATCTTTGATCCTACCCGCAAATGGTCATCCAAATAAAGTCTCAGACAAGAATCCAGGCGTATCCTGAACATTCCCTGTTGCAGCAAGCAGAAGAGCAAGTTCTTCCCCCACCTAAAAAAAAAAGAGAAAGAAAGAAAGAAGAAAAAGAAAAGAAAAAGGATGGGAGTGGGGAAAGATCTCTTGCGCTGCAAAGAAGAAAAAGGATTCAGAGTGAGACAAATAATGACCATAATCCTAGACTCGAGATCCGGTATGATGGACTTCATCAGTGCCTCATACCTTTGCACTCGTAGTCTTCATTCTTTCCTTGGCGTGTGTCCATTCCTCTCTTTACCCCGGAAAATTATCCCTCCGATGGTCAGAATGAGAAGGACGGGAGTTTTCAATAGAACCATCCCTCTAGTTTAGCAAAATGCTTATTACAGTAGGTGCCACTTACAACACTTTGGTGAGAGAAATACATTTGAGCGATCGAGTGACATCTCTGGGAACATTGCCTCTACCGAACAAACACTGCGACTCTGGACAGTTATACGAGTCGTCCACCCATCAGGTTCGCTGAAACAAGGCTCTCATCCAAGCCCCACAGGTAAAACATGTCATGGTGAGTCTCCCTGAGTACCGGTTGCTTTGACATGAGAGTATTGGGTTGTGCATTGAGTAAATGTTTGAGACTGACATCGCAGCAGGCTCCTGATCCACCGGGTTCGAGTTTAGACTTCTTGCTCGGGGACGAGCAAGAGTTTAAGCTTGGGGGGTGTTGGCGGTCGTTCTACGCCCACTTTACCCGCCAACTAATCCGGAAATAAATGGGAAATATTACAAATTCTATACATTTTACTCTCGCTAATCAAATTCCACGAGTTTTGGTGAATTATGAATTGCAGGTCAAAATCATACAAAAATCACCAAATATGGAGCAAATGATGAAGTCTATGGCAACCGGCCTCGGCCAAGCCGGCCGGCGCCCGGCCGGCCGCGGCCCGGCCCGGCCACTGGCTAGGTCGGCCGGCCCGCGGCTCAGTCGGCCGGCCCCTAGCCGAGCCACACGAGCCGGGCTCGGGTCCAAGACGCCTCCAATCCGCGAGATCACGCGGCAGCCATCGGATTTCATCCAAGGGTCAAGGGGAGAAGCCACGGATCCATGGGCCCATTGTCGGGCCGGGCGATCCGTGGCTCCGCCTTGCCACGTGGAGGCCATCCAGGCCGTCCCCGGGACGAGGCGGTTAAACAACCGCCACATCCGGGGGCGGCTAGCCTCCCCGGGCGTCGCCGGCCCCGTTGCATGCCACCCGACCACCCGCATGCGTCGGCCGGCCTACGCTTCGACCCGAATTAACAGCTAACCGCCTCGAGGGAGGCGATCCAGGCCGCCCGGAGTGCATCCAAGGGAGATCAAGGGCTGGCCACATCCTTGGGTGCCGCCGGTGCCCTCGGCATGCCACCCGAGCCTCATCCGGAGGCCGGCCGGCCCTGCCGTGCGCCGCCCGGAGGCTCCCTATAAAAGCGGGGGCTGGCTCAGTTCACGGCAAGAAGAGGAGGAAAGCAAGCCGCTGGTGCCACTTCTTCACTGTCTTAGTGATTAGGAAGAGAGTAGAGTAGGGAGTTGGGAGTTAGAGTGAGTCGGAATTCCCCGAGTTCCGGAAGTCTCCGGAAAACGGTAAAGTCCCTTGTATCTTTTCCTTTTTCCAGTTGTAAGACTTTGATTTATCAATATATCTACTTTGTCCTGTTTAGAGTAAAGTACCTTCTGCTATATATTCAGTACAACTTTATCTGGTTTGCCCCCTGATTTAGTAGTACACTCTTATCTCAGCTTAAGCAGTCGACTTAGGCTCATTCTGAGCCTAAGCCCGGTACTAGCACTAAAGATTATTACTCAAGAGTATTTTCACTCATTTGTATCTAGCTCGGGTGGTAATCACTGTTCGCAGTAAGCCCCCGAGGTTCTATCCCTCTTTGATCAAGAGCGTGAGGACTAATATTCCAATATACAGACGTGGTGTCTGGCATTGGTTAGGACTAGATAGATGCCCAAGTAAACGTACTGGAGGTAGGTAGCAGGTGGTGACAGCCCTGTCTATCCATTGAAATCCCCACGTTGGGCCTGGTACCGTTGGGCTGAAGCTTAGTGGTGAGCCGACTGCCTCGGCTTGTTGCGGCGCCCCGGTGAGTGGATAGTTACCTGAGTGAGGAGAGATTACAAAGGCAGAAGCCGAGTTGACAGCCCGACCTTCTGGACCTTCCTGACTCTCCTTGTGCTACTCTGACGTACCTCTTATTCTTTTCAGTCGTAGATCATAGGAACCTTAGCTCACTCGCTGTCCGCCCAACAGCTCGAAATACTCGAACCTAAACGACAGTTATTTATCGGGTGATTCGTCACCCCTGTTATCATTGTTATACCAGCAACTCTCCTGTCTAAGTTAGTGGCATTCTTGCTGGTGAAATCACTTTTATCTTTGTGTATCTCTAGACCATAGTGCTTCCCCGTGGAAATCGATACTTGGAATACTCCCGAGTGGAAGTGCTACAGCGGTGTGATGCAGGCGCTTTGCGGATCTCTTTACGAGAGGGCATAGTAAACGCCACTAATATTTCTCGGGCGCCGTTGCTAGGGATTATACTATCTCTAGTAGGGACGTTAAGAAATACCAACCGAGCCAAGGGCGCGGCCGGGGCTGGCCGAGGGGCGCGCGGCGGGGAGGAGGTGGCCGGCTGACCGGGGCGGGGGCTAGGGCACGATCGGAGGGGTGCGGGCGACGGCCTAGGGCGTGGGCGACGAGCAACAACGGGAAGAAAATGAAGGGTAGCGGAGCTCACCTCGGAACTGCGAAAGGACGACGGCGGCGAAGAACGGCGGTGAAGAATGGCGAAAAGAGCAAACAAGGGGGGCGGCGGCTTGGTTATAAAGGCCGGAAAACTCTAGGGCGAGGCCGACTCGGACTCGGTGGGACCGACTCGAACTCGGGCTCGGAGGGCGGCTAGGCAATAGGGGAGGGGGCGGCCCAGGGGAGGAAGGGGGGCGCGCCTAGGTGAGAGGGGGCGGCCTGGGTGGGGTGGTTGGGCTGGTTGGGCCTCGGCCCGAAGGGTGGGGTCCAAGGTTGGTTGGGCTAGAAATAAAGGCGGGGAAAGAAAATAAAATAGAGATGGGTTTAAAATAAAATCTAGGCCCGCTCTAAACGGTTTTAAAAAAGAGAGCACACAAGTAAAAACAATGCGGCGGCATGAATGCAACAATCATGGGTGGACCTATGGTTGATTTTAATGTTGCAATTGAAAACAAACAAGGGTTTTGCACAGTGAATTCACGTAACACCCTAACTCTAACAAAAAGTTTCAAAAATTTTAGATTTTTGGTATTAGGGTGTTACAATTGGTGGGCCCATGAATCCATATGACCTTCACCCGATACCCTTGGATCAAACCGACTTGGAACCGCTGGCTAGAATTGATGTGGAGAGTGTTTCCCGACGTGTGGCAAAATTTGGGCCAAGTTGGGCTCACCTTGACTTCGGCCGAAGTTCGTTTGAGCCCAAATCCGTTCATTTTTCTCTAGTCGCCTCTTGGGTTGGTTAGTGATGCAAATATATGGTGCTAGGTTGCATTTGACAAACTTTATACATGATATATGTGTATTTCTTTTATCTTTCATAATGTTGGCGGTGTCATTTCATGTGATAAGGATCGCCAACACCAATGCCGTAGCATAGATCAACTGAGCCAGCCATGAAAGATATGGAGTACAAGTATAAACTAAACACTGTACTTGAATAATTAAGTAAACTAAAGTACCACAACTATATAAAGAAGATAATTTCATTATTCTAGAATAATGTCTTACAAGAGAAGAATAAGATACTAAAGCTATACCCAATTCTGCAAGAAGGCTTGAGGAACTAGAGATCGATTCTAATCCTAACTCCACTAGAACTAGAGAACTACAAATGAGAGAGGAGAATGATCTTCTTTGGTGTGTGTAGTGGAAGTGAGGAGAGGGTCCCTTTTATAGTGCGGAGATGACTTGGGAGGGTGGAGATGCTCCAAGCATCCAAGGGGCATATCCTCCTCCTTGTCCTCTCCTTGTGCCACCTAGCACAACCGTCTTGAGGCAGTTTCTTCTTGTGGAACAGCGATAACCGCCTTTGGGAGGACACGAGCTGCCGACACATGGAAGATGCCCACGAGAGTGTCGTTTAGAACACTGTCAGGTGGGTCCTTAGGTCGGTTGCACGGTAGTTGGCCCACTTGAAGGTGTTTTCCGTGGGTTTGTGGGTCATCCAATCCATATTCATGCCATGTGGCAACCTCTGACTGGTCGGACATGTGTTTGTCCACCTTTTCTCCTCCACCCTTATGATAATCTCCTTCATTCAAATAATTCTCCAAGTATTTGTGGAATTACATTATTCTTAAACAAATATGCATGTAAGCATTGCTAGTTCTCCTTTATTTGCAGGGATATTGACGGTCAAAATTGGTATTTAATGACCATCAACAGTGGCATAGGAGGTTGGGTCATGTGAGCTTTGACGTTCTTGCTTGTCTTAGTTCCCTTGATCGAATCCGAGGATTGCCAAAACTCAAGTCCGAGAAAGACCTCGTGTGTGCCCTTCGTCGCCACGGCAAGATGGTGGCCACTTCTCATCCACCGATGAACATTGTGATGACTAGTCGTCCAGGTGAATTCCTTCACATGGATACCATCGGACCTTCTCGTGTTCGCTCGGTGGGCGGGAAATGGTACGTCTTGGTTGTTGTTGATGACTTTTCTTGGTACACAAGGGTGTATTTCCTTGAGTCCAAAGATGAGGCATACGATTGCTTTCGTGAGTTGACTTTGCGCTTGGAGACTGAACTCCCCAGTGGTCCTCCTAGAGCTATCCGTAGCGATAATGGGACGAGTTCAGAAATGCTCGGTTCAAGGCTTTCTGTTCTAGCCAAGGAGTTGAGCATCAGTTCTCCTCGCCTTCCGTTCCTCAGCAGAACGGCTTTGTGGAGCGCAAGAATCGCAGCCTTGTTGAAATGGCCCGAACGATGCTCGATGAGCACAGGACTCCGAGGAAGTATTGGGCTGAAGCAATCAATGCTACTTGTCATGTCATTAACCTTGTCTTCTTACGTGCTCTCCTCCACAAGATGTTGTACGAGCTTAGGTTTGGCCATCAACCCAAGGTGAGTCATCTCACACCTTTTGGATGTAAATGTTTTATTCTTAAGCATGGAAATTTGGATAAGTTTGAATCTAGATGCCATGATGGAATCATGATTGGTTATGCTAATCACTCTCATGCTAATAGAGTTTTGTTTATTTAGACTAACCGCATCGTTAAGACTTCAAGTCTCTTTCGATGAAACTCTTCTGTCTCCACCAGTGGCTTTGAAATTGCAGGTGAACAGGAAATGAGTGAGACCATCTTTGTAGATGAGGAGGACCTTGCAGCTCCTGATGGTGGTGATGGTGATGATGGTGATGATGATGATCAACTCCCTCCACCACCGATTGCTCCTGAGCTGCCCCCTGCTACGACTACCTCAGCTTTGGGTCCTTCTACTTCTGCAAGGACACCCGGTAGACAAGCTGATGATCAAGCACCTATTGAGGGGAGTTCAATTCATCAAGGCACGCTCCTCAACACATTCAACATCGACATCCACCTCAATAGATGATCGGTAATCTTGATGAGCGAGTCACGAGGTCGAGGTCCATTGCTCACTTTGCTCATTCAACTTTTGTTGCAAATTTTGAGCCCCGGGATGTGAGTCACACTTTGTCTGATCCCAATTGGATCAATGCCAAGTATGAGGAATTAGAAAACTTTGAGAGGAATGAAGTGTGGAAGCTTTTGGATCTCCCTGTAGGAGTAAAACCAATAGGAACCAAGTGGGTTTTCAAGAACAAACAGGGTGAGGATGGCCTTATGATGAGAAACAAGGCCAGGCTTGTGGCTCTGGGGTTCTGTCAGAAATAGGGATTAGATTTGAAGAAACCTTTGCACCTGTAGCCAGACTTGAAGCCATTAGGATCCTCCTAGCCTTTGCTACTTCCCAGGGGTTTAAGCTTTACAAGATGGATGTGAAGTCAGCCTTCCTGAATGGGTTCATAGAGGAGGAGGTGTTTGTGAGGCAACCTCCTGGCTTTGACAGTGAGAAATACCCAGGGAGAGTGTACAAACTCCACAAAGCCCTCTATGGTTTGAAACAATCCCCTCGAGCTTGTCATGCCCAGCTCGAGACATTCCTACTAGAGAATGGGTTCCAGATGGGGTAGTGTAGACAAGACCCTTTTCACCCTCAAGCATGGCAGTGATTTCCTTTTGGTTCAGATTTATGTGGATGACATCTTTTTTGATGGTTCTTCTCACAACTTGGTTTTCAAGTTTGTAGATACAATGAGCAGGGAATTCGAGATGTCCAGGATGGGAGAATTGAACTTCTTCCTCAGGCTTGGATCAGGCGGTCAAGGAAGGGACCTTTGTCCGTCAAGCGAAGTACATGAAGGATGTGCTCAAGAAGTTTGACATGAAGGAGGCCAAGCCTCTTTCTACCCCAATGGGTATGTCGACGGCACTTGACCCAAATGAAGACGGTGAAGCTGTGGATCAGAAGGAGTACAGGAGCATGATTGGCTCCCTCTTGTACTTGATGGCGACGAGATCGGACATACACTTCGCCATGTGTCTGTGCACTTGTTTTTAGGCTTCCCCAAGGACTTCCCATCGTCAAGCCATCAAACGGATAATGAGGTATCTCCGTTTCACTCTTGAGCATGGGCTTTGGTATTCCTCTTGGTCTGCTTTGTCGCTTCATGGTTTTTCTGATGTCAATTTCGCTGGGTGTCGTGTGGACCGCAAAAGTACATCTGGTACTTGCCAATTCCTTGGAACTTCCTTACTCTCTTGGTCCTTGTTGGCGTATCTTATCGACAACAGAAGTTAATCTGCAAGCGGACAGATATCGCTGTAGCCTTCACCCTAGAGTAATCCGGGGTATCGAAATCCACAAGGAACAATAGTGCTCCAACTACAAAACTTCGCTGCCTGGTGGCTCGGATGGATATGGATGATGGGAGAAGTCAAGAAAGCCAAGATAGGTTGAGGACGCGAGACGGATGATTCACCCAAGGTTGAGATATCTGCTTTAGGGCCCCGCAACACGCCGAGACAGTCGACGCACCACTAAGGTACAGCCCAACGGTACCAAGTCCAATGTGGGGATTTCAATGGATAGACAGGGCTGTCACCACCTGCTAACTACCTCCAGTCCGTTTACTTGGGCGTCTCCCTAGGAAACTATAGACTTAAGCACCTCCCTTACGCCTACGGTAACACGCTTTACCTCTCTAGATAAGGAAAGACTTCTAGGAAACCACAGATATTCAATTGACAAGGGAATGTAGCAAATGACTTGTATTACTGAACTTACAAGAATCACCGGCCTCAGTAGAAGCTCTTGTCTGAAGGCGGAGCCTTCGGGATACACCGGGGATGAGGGAGTCGAGGCTTCGACTTCCTCTCCTCGCTTTCCTCTTCTACACTCACACTCTATCTACTAATATACACTCTGGAACACGCTTTGCTTCTTGAGCTCTTCTTCTCCGTCCTTAGAACTGACCCCGGGGGTCTCTATTTATAGTGTAGGGAGGCTTGGAGGCATCTTGGCGGCCAAGGGAGCTCCGGGTGGCATGCAAGGGCGCCGGGCGGCACACCCGGGAGGTCGGGTGGTACCCCCGGGAGGTCAGGCGATACCCGGGCCCTCCGATCAAGTTCCTTCGGCTCCTCTTGCTCCACGTGGCATTGAGCAGGTAAAGTCGGTACCTTGGCGCTGCGGGCAACCTCCGTGGAGGCCGGGCGGCATGCGGGGGGGGGGCGCGGGGGGCGGACGAGCGGAGGCCGGGCGGCACGCGTGGGAGGCCGGGCGACACCTCGAGGAGGTCGGCCGACCCTTGGATGTGGCGGTTGTTTAACCGCCACGCCCGTGGATGGTCCGGATGGCTCCCACATGGCAAAGCGCCACGGATCACCACCGACAAGCGGGTCCGTGGCCCATCCCTTTGTGTCCGTTGGATTTCATCCGGCGGGCGGGAATGTGCCTCTCTCGGATCGTG
This sequence comes from Hyparrhenia diplandra, assembly GCA_015847255.1. Lineage (NCBI taxonomy): Eukaryota > Viridiplantae > Streptophyta > Magnoliopsida > Poales > Poaceae > Hyparrhenia > Hyparrhenia diplandra. The sequence continues at coordinate 55,467 of JADLZK010012146.1, forward strand.
ACCTTGCTGGACTCGAAGGGGCCTAAACCGGGCTGGGCGATGCCGCGAGGGGCCGGCCGACTCCCAGGGGGCCGGGCGGCGCGCCGTAGAGGGAGGCGGCGGCACTGTGTAACACCCCCGGTGTTATTTCACTAAAACGGCCATGTCATCATATGCACCGCAAAGCATCCATGTGTGACAACCTTGTTTTGCATTCACTAAAATGAGGTTACTTAAATGCCTCGCATTGCTTGTATGAAGAAAATGTGATTTGATTGGTGTATGTTGGAAATGCCAAGTGTGAAAAACCCTAAATTCCAAAACCTCCTTTTACCCCCTTTTGTATAGTTTCAAAACTATTTGGAATTTGTCAAAAAGTGCTTTATCAAAGTTGTAGATCTTTTTGAGATGAACAACTTTGATGTTTTGAGTTTTTGAAGTTTAGTTCAAAATTTTAAAGTAATTTCAAATCCCTTTTTGAATTCAAATCGCCCTATTGCAAAAGTCATATTTCCAAGCCGATTTTGAAAATGCCCCAATTGACAAAGTTGTAGATTTTAAAATTTTATGAAACTTTTGTATTTGGAGATTTTTGAGTACAGTTCAAATTTTGGGAGAATTTTTATAATTCAAATCCAGTGGCAATTCTGTAATTATCTCATCTTCTTCATGGTGCTGCACCTCTTGCCGCCGATCGGCCGGCCGATTTCAGCGTGTCCGCGCGCCACCTCCCTTCCGCGGTGGCAAGTCGATGCGCTGCGTGTCATCCATGATCCATGTCTATCCACGGCAAGAGGAGGGCCCGCGCCATGGAAATCCGCTCCCGACATGCTTATCCGCCGCCAACCCGCCTCTCTTCTCGTCAAATTCACCGCCATCACTCCATCGCTCGCCATTCCATCTTCTCGCTGCCCCGCAACTCTCTTGCGAATCGATTGAGCCCGACACCACCCTCTCGTCGCCGGGTCGACCGGCGCGGCGTTGTCTTCCCAGCCCGCCGGCCGGGCGCCGCGCGGCGTCCTCGCCGCCCCCATCTTGTCACCGTGGGCTTCAACCTGCCTTTCCTTGCGTTTCCATTTCCTTACCATGTCCTGATCACGGTGCTCTCGCCCGGTTTTCTCGGTTGTGCTCCAGGATCGCTGGAACACCCACAACGTCGCCGGAGCTTCTTATTTGGAGGCTGCTTGCCACGCCGTCGATCCATCCCCGCTGCGTCTTCAAACCAACCAACGTGAGCACCATGTTCCTCACACTCTAGAGAAGCCGTAGGAGTCCTTACTTTGAACCCTACCGAGTCGGAGTGGCCGGAACGTCGTTGCCGGCAAGATCCACCGTGGCAGCGCCGCCGTGCGCGTCGCGTTTCGCGTATAGGGTCAGTTAGGGAGCAATTAGGTGGGGGCTCGGGTTCGCCCGATCGTGCCGAGTTAGTCGGTGCCCTCTGCTTTGCTGGAGATGGCTCGGTTGAGCGGCACCAAGTCGTGCGGCCGTGTGTGCCATGTGTGCCGCCATGGGCGCCGGTGTGCGTGCTGTGGTGTTCGAGGGGAGGAGCAAGGAGGTTCAGGGGGTGCGAAAAGGAAGGGAGGAGGGAGAGGAAGAGGCCCGGTGGGCGGTGGCCTCGCCGCCGGCGAAGTTTGCCCGTGGTCACCGCCGGCGGTTGTCAGCTGCCGATCGGCCGGCGTTGGCCGTTGCGGCCCAGCAGCGTCTTGTGAAGCTGGGCCGCCTGAAGCTTGATTGGGCCTTGGCGTGAAGCGCTGTGTGTGCACCGGGCGAGTTGGGCGAAATCGCCCACCGGGCGGTTCTTTGTTTAAAATGTGTTTTGTTATTTTGTATTTGCTTGAATAGTGCGAGATTCTATCAAATTTCATAGGAATTTATGTCTTTGCTTGAAAAATTTTGAAAATTTTTGTGTGAGCCTCTGATGATGTCTAGTTTGTAGGAAAAATATGAAACCCATGTTTTACCTTGATCTGTTAGGTTTCAAAATTATGCCTTTTAATTGAGAAATGAGCCTTTGTAGATTTTTATAAAATCATAGAAGTTTTGTTGGAGCTGAAAATTATTTTGCCTCTGTTTTTAGGCTATGTCCAGTAGGTACAAAAAGTTTGAGCCTGTTTTATGATAATTAGAATAATTGCTATATTATGCTTTGTTTATTTTATTTAGAAAAGAGAAAGGTTTATGCATGATTAGGTTTAGGTTATATGTGACTTTGATGCTGTTTTGTGGAGTAAGGACCATGTTGTGGTCAAATGGTCCTTGAGAACTCCTTAGGCAATGGTGATGATATCTTGTAGTTCAACAAGTTGGTTTTGTTGAGTTGCAACTTTATGTTTAAATGAATGTTTATTTTTTTTTTGTCTATGCACTATCAAGCATCATGTTTATCATTATGGCATCATGTTGAAGCATGTATTTTACTTCGTGTAGTGAACGAGAACGAGAGTATTACTGTTGAGGATATTTTCGAGGAGGTTCGGTGTCCCGTTGAGGAGGGAATTAATTTCGTGAGAATAATCTTGAGCCGAATATATCGTCAACGAAGGCAAGCCCCGGATGCATTTAAACCCCTTCCTTGCTGTTTTACAAAGTTTTATAGTCATTTATGGTTATGATATGATGCATTAGGTGAATAGGAGTTGAGTGATAACCTATTTGCTGCATGACCAACCTTGCTTATTGAGTTATCATCCTTGAAGCCTGTTCTATTTCAAAATGCTTAGATGCTATGCCTTGCTTACATGATTAGGTTGCTATAAAATGTTTTACAAGCTTTTAAATGTTGCCTCACATATGAGTAGAGATTCTGGAAAAGTTGAGACCGGTCGGATAACTTGCATAGGAAATGGAGTTTCTATGTAGTGTTTCCGACTATGTCGATTAAGGACCGTCCGTTGTAAGCTTGAGCGTTCTCGGGACTGTTGAACGCATGCTGCGCCGGAGACCGTTGGGTCAAAGGCACGATTATCTGGTTGTCACCCCAGATAAGTCGAAGCAAGTACCAACCACATGCTTTGAGTAAGCCTGATCTCGGGGGATGCAAATCGGAAATGGCAACCGCGCACTGGGAGTGGAGAGATGGCGGGAGTACGTGTACCCTCGTGGGTTAGAGTCCCGGATTGGAGGTGTACTGTATTCCCGGGTGGCGTAGGCCTCGTTTCCGTTTTGGGCGAACTGGGAGATGGTTGATATATGCAAGCTTAGGTGCTACATATATCGTGTGGAAGGGAAGCCCCAGCTGGGTGAGTTAAACTTGATTCGAATCGTCCGTGCTTCTCGGTGAAGGAGACCCGATCCTCTGCCCTTACATTCGTAGTTTAATTCATGGAACTGTGTAGTTTTAAAATGATGGTTCGGATGAGAAGTGATTGCTCTAGTTTTGGATCATTTAGATGAGAGGGTTTACTAAACTTGAAATAAAATGTTGAAAGTAAGGATTCACTATTTGTAAGCTTTTATGCAAAATGAGTCCTTGACCTTGCTAAAGCCTTACCTTGATTCCTACAGCCTGCATACCTGAGTCTTCTCCTCTTTCCTTTGGTCGGTTAAGTCTTGTTGAGTACTCCCGTACTCAGGGTTCTTTAAACCCTTGTTGCAGGTGAGAATCAGGGGCAGATGTGCGTTGGCCCCTGTTGCATGACGGTTTTCCAGATGGATGCCGAGGAGTAGATGCAGTGACCCTTGGGCGGGGTCTTATGTTTAATACTGTTTAATGTTACTCACCACTACTATGTTCTGTTTTAAGACTACCTCAGCTACTTATGTTGTTCAACTGGTTTTGTAAATTATGGTTATGTAACCCTTCCGCCGTTACTCTGGTATTTGAATAAAATGTTGTAATGCTGCAATGACTCGTTAATGATGAGATCCTGTCGGAGAAACAATAGTGCTGTTTAGATTATTTGGTACACATGCATTCTATCAGAGGTCTATGGGACAATGATACATGTATGTGGGGCCCTATAATTTAGACAAGATCTTTATACCGGTGGTATCGAGCAATGATCATTAACAGAGTTACTGTAGCATTGCTTTTTCAAAAACTTCAAAATGATTTGAGTCAAAATAATTTGAATTCTTACTTTGGTCCAAATTGCTTATGCTCATCCTAACTCATGTTTAAATGCTTTCCTATACTTCAAAAATATGTAGTGGAGTAACATGTCATATTGCCCTATGTTAATCATGCTAATGAAACTAAAAATTTTGTATGCTTAGGTTCGTAAGTACGTTTCATGCATCATGCTTAATTAACCATGTTAATAAAACTTTCCCCTTTAATAAGGTTTGGGATAGGAATAACCACCCTATTCTTACTAAACTCTAGGTTTTCTTTAGTCTAATCTCTAACCTTAACCTCTACAGGATGGCCCGCACCAAGCTGACTCCACGCAAGAGGGCTGGACCACTTGGCGTGCCTCGCCACCAGCTTGCTCCAAGAGGCAATGGCATCAGCAGCAGTGGAGGCAGTAGCCGCAGCAGCAGTGGAGGCAAGATATCGCAAAGCCAGCAGCGGCGGCGGTGGAAGCGTGGCCGCGGCGGCGGCGGCGGCAGGCGGTGGGAACAAAGAAGCAAAGAAGCGGCGGCTATGGCTTCACCAACCCACAGCTGATGATTTGGAGGCTGAACCAAGAGCTGGCAGAAGTTAGGGAGGAAAGGGAGGATGCTATCTTACAAATTGGCGTACTCCAGGGACAGCTGGAGCAGCGTGATCTTGATGAGCAGGAGTTCCTGGAGGAGAGGGAACTGGAGCATATGGACTTTACTGCAGCCATGTACTATATATGTGAGCTGGAGCATGAGGTAGAGGACCTGCAGGCGTATAATGGTAATCTGCATGAGGCCTTTCACCAGCAGCATCCTTATGGAGATTTTGGAGAAGAGCTGGAGATCCCTGAAGCCCAGAATGAAGCCGGTCCAGAGATTATAGTGATAAGTGATGATGAGGATGAAGATGAGGAGATAGAGCCTGAGATAATAGTGCTGTGTTCTGACAGTGATGATGATGCTTAGTCTGATGGAGTGGTAGTATGAGAAGACAGTTGTAAAATAGGAGAGCTGTAGAATAAATAAAAACCCTAGTGGGAAAGGGTAGTTCTGCCTGCGTGCAGAAGTGTGTGCTATGTATGCTGTGAACCTAGTAGTGTGCTATTTGGTTTGTATGCTTGTTTTAAGTTGAATAAAGTCTAAGTTTGGTTTGCTTAAATAACAGATGCCTGCTTCAACCCGTTCTGCTGATCGTGCTGGTACTTCTCGTGGTGGGGATGACATACCCAATCCACCACCAGTCCCTCCTACTCTGACTGATGCCATAGCAGCCATAGTCAATGCTACCACTGAGAATACTCGCTTTATGAGAGAAATGGCACAGAATAATCAGCCCCGTGATCATGAACGCCAGAATAATAGGCAAGAGAATCTATACCGTGATTTCACTAACACTCGTCCACCAGTGTTCCATAAGGCAGAGGAGCCTTTGGAAGCTGATGCCTGTCTCCGCACTATGGAGCTAAAATTTGAGCTTGTAGAGGGGTGCACTGAGCACCATAAGCCAGCCTTTGCAGCACAGCAGCTTAGAGATGGTGCAAGTGCCTGGTGGGCAAATTTTCTTGCTATGCAGCCAGCTGGTCACCGTGTGACTTGGGCTGAATTTCGCCAAGCCTTCCATGCTCATTATATTCCAGAAGGTGTGATGGCTAAGAAGCTGACAGAGTTTATAGAGCTGAAACAGAATGACCAGACTGTGATGCAGTATGTTGGTCAATTCAATCATCTATCCCAGTATGCCGGAGCACATGTGGACACTGATGCTAAGAAGAAGGAGTACTTCCTGCGAGGCTTGAATTCTAAGCTCAAGACCATGATGACAATTCGTCCTGTAGATACCTATCATGAGGTGGTCGACATTGCACTGAATGCTGAGGAGACATACCGTCAACATAAGGAGCTGAAGGGAAAGAAACAGAAGGTGTCCTCTGGATTTTCTAGTGGCAACATGAAGCGCCAGAAAATATTTTATCACCCTGTAAACCATTCTCGCCCTACCTTTCGTCCACCACAGTTCCAGCCTAGGCAGCAGCCATTTGTCAGGCCTGCTGCAGCTCTTACCTATCCACGCCAAAATTTAATGCCCCCTGTCATTCGTAACCCCGCTCCACAGGGCCAAGGTGGTCCTATCTGTTTCAACTGTGGCAAGCCTGGTCACTATTCCCGAGAATGCCCCAATCCTCGGAGGTACAATCCAAACTTTCAGGGTGCATCTGGAAGTCAGCAGCCGCAGAATAAGAACAACAGTGGGCAGAATGCACAGAAAGGAAAGGTTGAAAAGAAGACTGGCCGAGTTTTCTATACTAATGCTGAAGAGATACCTGCAGGGGAGCCTGTTATGATGGGTATGTTTCCTGTTGCCAATCACCCTGCAATTACATTATTTGATTCTGGTGCATCACATACATTCATCAATAGAACATTTGTGGTCAAGCATGAAATACCTGTTGCGGAAACAAAAGAGAATTTCTTTATACAGTCTCCTGGGGGACGACTGTGTACTAAGGAAATGGTATGTCAAGTACCTATAGTGTTGGGTGGGCACAAGTTTCCCACTAACATGATAATTTTAAAGGATCAGGATATAGATGTGATCCTTGGGATGAATTGGATGTATCAGCATGGCGCTGTCATCGACACTTTGAATAGAACAATCAAAGTGAATTTACCTGGTAGTAATTCTGAACTTCTTATCCAACTTCCCATTCCAGAGAGGACTGTTGAGACAGCCTGTGCTGTTTCTGTCAAGGAAGTGAAAAATATTCTGGTAGTCTGTGAATTTCCGGATGTGTTTCCAGATAATTTGCCTGGTCTACCACCTGACAGAGATGTTCAGTTCAGCATAGAATTGAAACCCGGGACTGCCCCAATATCTAGGAGAGCTTACAGAATGCCACCTAAAGAGTTAGCGGAGCTAAAATCCAGTTGCAAGAGTTGCTTGACAAAGGTTTTATCCAACCTAGTTCATCACCTTGGGGATGTCTGCCTTATTTGTGAAAAAGAAAGATCAAACTCTGAGGTTATGTGTAGATTATCGCCCTCTGAATGAGGTGACGATTAAAAATAAATACCCCTTACCCCGAATTGATTTGCTGTTTGATCAACTTGCGGGAGCTAAGGTATTCTCCAAGATTGATTTGAGGTCAGGCTATCATCAGATAAAGATTAAGCCAGAAGATGTGCCAAAAACAGCATTCACCACTAGATATGGTTTATATGAGTATTTGGTTATGTCCTTTGGGTTGACCAATGCCCCGGCTCATTTCATGTACCTGATGAACTCAGTTTTCATGCCGGAGCTTGACAAGTTTGTGGTGGTTTTTATTGATGACATTCTAATATATTCCAAGAACAAAGAAGAGCATCTTTGAGCACCTCAAAGATTGTTGTTCGACTCGCCCACGAGAGAACATCAACTGTATGCCAAATTCAGCAAGTGTGAGTTCTGGCTAGAAGAAGTGCAATTTTTAGGTCATGTGCTGTCAGCAGAAGGAGTTGCTGTCGACCCAAGCAAAGTCAAGGATATTCTGAATTGGAAACCGCCAACTAGTGTCCATGAAGTTCGCAGTTTCTTAGGAATGGCGGGTTATTACCGTCGATTTATTCCTAACTTCTCTAAAGTAGCCAAGCCTATTACTGAGTTGCTGAAAAATCAAACTAAGTTTGTTTGGTCACCTGAATGTGAGAAAGCTTTCCAGACTCTGAAAAAGTCACTAACAACAAAGACCGGTTTTAGCACGTACCGATATTGAGAAGCCGTTTGATGTCTACTGCGATGCTTCTGGTATTGGGATTGGTTGTGTATTAATGCAAGAAGGCAGAGTCATTGCTTATGCCTCTCGGCAGCTCAAACGTCATGAAGAGCACTATCCAACTCATGATTTGGAGTTAGCAGCAGTTGTCCATGCTTTAAAAAATTGGCGACATTACCTGTTGGGTAACACTTGCCATATATATACAGATCATAAGAGTTTGAAGTATATCTTCACTCAGTCAGAGCTGAATATGCGTCAGAGAAGATGGCTAGAATTAATAAAAGACTATGATCTTGAAGTGCATTACCATCCTGGTAAGACAAATGTAGTTGCCGATGCACTCAGTCGCAAAGCTCATCAAGAATCGTTTGACAAAAGTCCGAAAAAACGTAACTTTATGTCAAGAGCTAGAGAAATTCAATATAGAAATTGTTGAACAAGGAATCAGTATCAGCCTCCTTTGTTCGGTCTACTCGAGGATCGATTATTACAAAGACAAAGCAAGAAAGCAAAGGTGTAGCTTGTATCAAAGAGAAGGTTAGAAGTGGAAAACCTACTTGCTTCAGAATTGATGAAGCTGGTGTGTTATGGTTCAAGAATCGCCTGGTAGTACCAAAAGTCCATGAGTTACGTCGTCAGATCCTCGATGAAGCACATCTTACAAGATACTCTATTCATCCAGGCAGCACTAAGATGTATCTGGACTTGAAACAGAGATTCTGGTGGACCAAGATGAAAATTGAGATTGCCCGATATGTAGCCAAGTGTGATACTTGTCAGCGAGTGAAAGCTGTGCACATGAAGCCCGCAGGACTGTTAAATCCTTTGCCTGTTCCATCATGGAAATGGGAGGAAATTGGTATGGATTTTGTTGTTGGCTTACCCAGGACAGCAAGAGGGTATGATTCCATTTGGGTCATTGTTGATCGCCTTACTAAGATAGCCCATTTTCTACCAGTCAAGAAATGATACCTAGTGGTTGACTATGCCAAGTTATATGTGGAACGAATTTTCAGTCTTCATGGTGCACCAAAAGTTATTGTATCTGACAGAGGTTCTGTATTTATGGATAAATTCTGGGAAGAAATGCAGAAGTCATTGGGTACTAAGCTTAACCATAGTACAGCCTACCATCCACAGACTGGAGGACAGACTGAGAGAGTTAATCAGATCCTAGAAGATACGTTGAGAGCCTGCGTCCTTACCTACCCTGCTAAGTGGGATGAGTGTTTACCGCTAGCAGAATTTTCTTACAACAATAGTTATCAAGGAAGTATCAAAATGGCACCGTTTGAAGCTCTATATGGGCGCAGATGTAGGACTCCTTTGAATTGGTCAGAACCCGAAGAAAAATGGTTCTTTGGTGTGGATTTAGTAAAAGATGCAGAGGAGAAGGTTCACGTTATACAAGCAAATATGAAAGCGAAAGCACAGTCTCGTCAAAAGAGTTATGCTGACCAGAGACGCATGCCTTTGAGGTTCTCAGAAGGAGAATTTGTTTATCTGAAAGTATCTCCGATGAAAGGCGTGAAACGTTTTGGGGTCAAAGGGAAGTTAGCGCCTCGATACATCGGACCATTTTAGATTATGGAGCGATGTGGGAAAGTGGCATACCGTTTGAAATTGCCGAAACGACTTTTGATAGTACATAATGTGTTCCATGTATCACGGTGAAGAAATGTCTCGAGTGCGGATCAAGTGATTGACTTTGAAGGAGTTGAACTTGAGCCCGATTTGACCTATTCCGAGTATCCTGTCAGGGTTCTGGATCAGAAAGACCGTGTCACTCGCAGGAGGACAGTCAGGTGGTATAAAATTCAGTGGAATCAGCATTCTGAGGAAGAAGCCACATGGGAGTCAGAAGAGTACCTACAGGAGCATTTCCCGGAGTTCTATGCTTCTATTTAGGTTGTAGCTTTCTTAGTGGGTTGTAGTTTGTTCTTTTGAGCCTTGTAGATTATGCTTTGTATAGGATCTTTGTTTTGTTTTACGTAAGACGAGGGGGTGTGTCATGTCGACACATTTCCTTTGCCGCTATGCTGTTTAGCGTTCTAAATCTCAGGACGAGATTTCTTTAAGGGGGAAAGAGTCAGTAACACCCCCGGTGTTATTTCACTAAAAGCGGCCATGTCATCATATGCACCGCAAAGCATCCATGTGTGACAACCTTGTTTTGCATTCACTAAAATGAGGTTACTTAAATGCCTCGCATTGCTTGTATGAAGAAAATGTGATTTGATTGGTGTATGTTGGAAATGCCAAGTGTGAAAACCCTAAATTCCAAAACCTCCTTTTACCCCCTTTTGTATAGTTTCAAAACTATTTGGAATTTGTCAAAAAGTGCTTTATCAAAGTTGTAGATCTTTTTTTGAGATGAACAACTTTGATGTTTTGAGTTTTTGAAGTTTAGTTCAAAATTTTAAAGTAATTTCAAATCCCTTTTTGAATTCAAATCGCCCTATTGCAAAAGTCATATTTCAAGCCGATTTTGAAAATGCCCCAATTGACAAAGTTATAGATTTTAAAATTTTATGAAACTTTTGTATTTGGAGATTTTTGAGTACAGTTCAAATTTTGGGAGAATTTTTATAATTCAAATCCAGTGGCAATTCTGTAATTATCTCATCTTCTTCATGGTGCACGCCTTTGCCGATCGGCCGGCCGATTTCGAGGTGTGTCCGCGCGCCACCTCCCGCTTCGCGGTGGCAAGTCGTGCGCTGCGTGTCCCGTCCATGATCCATGTCTATCCCGGCAAGAGGAGGGCCCGGCGCCATGGAACTCCGCTCCCGAACATGCTTATCCGCCGCCAACCCGCCTCTCTTCTCTCGTCAAATTCACCGCCATCACTCCATCGCTCGCCATTCCATCTTCTCAGGTGCCGCCCAACTCTCTTGCGAATCGATTGAGCCCGACACCACCCTCTCTCGTCGCCGGGTCGGCCCGCGCGACGTTGTCTTCCCAGGCGGCCGGCCGGGCGCCGTCGCGGCCCCTCGCCGCCGGCATTTCGTCACCGTGGGCTTCAACCTGCCTTTCCTTGCGTTTCCATTTCCTTACCATGTCACGATCACGGTGCTCTCCCGGTTTTCTCGGTTGTGCTCGGGATCATTTGGAACACCCACAACGTCGCCGGAGCTTGCGGCCGAGCCGCTCGCCACGCCGTCGATCCATCCCCGCTGCGTCTTCAAACCAACCAACGTGAGCACCATGTTCCTCACACTCTAGAGAAGCCGTAGGAGTCCTTACTTTGAACCCTACCGAAGTCGGGTGGCCGGAGCGTCGTTGCGGCAAGATCCGCCGTGGCGGCGCCGCCCGCGGCGTCGCGTTTCGCGTATAGGGTCGGTTGGGGAGCAATTAGGTGGGGGCTCGGGTTCGCCCGATCGTCTTGGGGAGTCGGTGCCCTACGCTGCCGGAGATGGCTCGGTTGGCGGCGTGTCGTGCGCCGTGCGGCGTGCCGCCATGGGCGCCCGGTGTGCGTCTTTGTGGTGTTCGAGGAGGGGAGGAGCAAGGAGGTTCAGGGGTGCGGAAAGGAAGGGAGGAGGAGAGGAAGAGGCCCGGTGGGCGGTGGCCTCGCCCGGCCGGCGGGTTTGCCGTGGTCACCGCCGGCGGGTTCTTGCGGCCCGGCGGCGTTGGCCGTTGCGAGCGTCGCGTCTTGTGGCCCCGGGCCGGCTCTTGCGTTGTTGACGCCTTGAAGCCTTGTCTGCCAGGCGTTGGGCGAAATCGGCCTTTGGCGGTTCTTTGTTTAAAATGTGTTTTGTTATTTTGTATTTGCTTGAATAGTGCAGATTCTATCAAATTTCATAGGAATTTATGTCTTTGCTTGAAAAATTTTGAAAATTTTTGTGTGAGCCTCGATGATGTCTAGTTTGTAGGAAAAATATGAAACCCATGTTTTACCTTGATCTGTTAGGGTTTCAAAATTATGCCTTTTAATTGAGAAATGAGCCTTTGTAGATTTTTTATAAAATCATAGAAGTTTCGTTGGAGCTGAAAATTATTTTGCCTCTGTTTTTAGGCTATGTCCAGCGGTACAAAAAGTTTGAGCCTGTTTTATGATAATTAGAATAATTGCTATATTATGCTTTGTTTATTTTATTTAGAAAAGAGAAAGGTTTATGCATGATTAGGTTTAGGTTATATGTGACTTTGATCTTTGTTTTTGTGGAGTAAGGACCATGTTGTGGTCAAATGGTCCTTGAGAACTCCTTAGGCAATGGTGATGATATCTTGTAGTTCAACAAGTTGGTTTTGTTGAGTTGCAACTTTATGTTTAAATGAATGTTTATTTTTTTTTTTTTGTCTATGCACTATCAAGCATCATGTTTATCATTATGGCATCATGTTGAAGCATGCATTTTACTTCGTGTAGTGAGCGAGAAGCGAGTATTCTTGTTGAGGATATTTCGAGGAGGTTCGGTGTCCTGTTGAGGAGGGAATTAATTTCTGTGAGAATAATCTTGAGCCGGAATATATCGTCAACGAAGGCAAGCCCCGGATGCATTTAAACCCTTCCTTGCTGTTTTACAAAGTTTTATAGTCATTTATGGTTATGATATGATGCATTAGGTGAATAGGAGTTGAGTGATAACCTATTTCTTTGCATGACCAACCTTGCTTATTGAATTATCATCCTTGAAGCCTGTTCTATTTCAAAATGCTTAGATGCTATGCCTTGCTTACATGATTAGGTTGCTATAAAATGTTTTACAAGCTTTTAAATGTTGCCTCACATATGAGTAGAGATTCGGAAAAGTTGAGACCGGTCGGATAACTTGCATAGGAAATGGAGTTTCTATGTAGTGTTTCCGACTATGTCGATAAGGACCGTCCGTTGTAAGCTTGAGCGTTATCGGGATTTGTTGAGCGCATCTTTCTTGCCACGGAGACCGTTGGGTCAAAGGCACGATTATCTGGTTGTCACCCCGGATAAGTCGAAGCAAGTACCAACCACATGCTTTGAGTAAGCCGATCTCGGGGGATGCAAATCGGAAGCGGCGGCCAAGACTATTTGGGAGTGGAGAGATGGCGGAATACGTGTACCCTCGTGGGTTAGAGTCCCGGATTGGAGGTGTCTTGTATTCCCGGGTGGCGTAGGCCTCGTTTTGTTTTTGGGGCGGGAGATGGTTGATATATGCAAGCTTAGGTGCTACATATATCGTGTGGAAGGAAGCCCAATTTGGGTGAGTTAAACTTCGATTCGAATCGTCCGTGCTTCTCGGTGAAGGAGACCCGATCCCTCTGCCCTTACATTCGTAGTTTAATTCATGGAAGCGTGTAGTTTTAAAATGATGGTTCGGATGTGAAGTGATTGCTCTAGTTTTGGATCATTTAGATGAGAGGGTTTACTAAACTTGAAATAAAATGTTGAAAGTAAGGATTCACTATTTGTAAGCTTTTATGCAAAATGAGTCCTTGACCTTGCTAAAGCCTTACCTTGATTCCTACTTTGCATACCTGAGTCTTCTCCTCTTTCCTTTGGTCGGTTAAGTCTTGTTGAGTACTCCCGTACTCAGGGTTCTTTAAACCCTTGTTGCAGGTGAGAATCAGGGGCAGATGTGCGTTGGCCCCTGTTGCATGACGGTTTTCCAGATGGATGCCGAGGAGTAGATGCAGTGACCCTTGGGCGGGGTCTTATGTTTAATACTGTTTAATGTTACTCACCACTACTATGTTACGTTTTAAGACTACCTCGGCTACTTATGTTGTTCAAAATTTGGTTTTGTAAATTATGGTTATGTAACCCTTCCGCCCGTTACTCACGGTATTTGAATAAAATGTTGTAATCTTTGCAATGACTCGTTAATGATGAGATCTGTCGGAGAAACAATAGTCTTTGTTTAGATTATTTGGTACACATGCATTCTATCGAGGTCTATGGGACAATGATACATGTATGTGGGGCCCTATAATTTAGACAGTACTGTTACAACCTGTGGGAGGCCGGGCGGCTCCCTCAGCTGAGTTGGACCCTGGTGCCTAGCTCTGGCCGGTTTGGCTGCCTTCAGCTGTGCTCAGGCCTGTCCCGGCTAACCCAGACTCAGCCGGAGCTAGCCAGAGCTAGTCCAGCTTGGCCGAGGCGCAGCCAGGCATGGCCAGAGCTTGGCTGGAGTGGCCAGCCATGGCCGGAGCCTGGCCATGCATGGTCGGAGCCTAATCAATACTAACCGGGGCTTTTATCCTTTGTATTTGCCGGAATTCCAAAGGAATCGTGTTGTTCCTGCAAAGATGCTTCAAACACCAAAACTTGTGGAAATAGTCAGTGTATAGGTAATTCGCCTATGTCTGAGTGGCTTTTATGTGCTCTTTTCAGGTTCCGAGACAGTGTTTAGCGAGCGCCAACACCCCCCACACTTAGACTTTTGCTAGTCCTCTAGCAAAAAGGAGAAAAGTTTGGTGCGAGCTCAATGGAGAGAGTGTCTCTTATGATACCTGAGTAAGAAGGAGTTGTGAAGTGGCTAGTCTCCATGTCCGGTCGAGCGGGGCAACGAACGACTTACCGATCTCCTCTTGTCTTGCCTTATCTGGTACCAGGTTTGTCAGTTCCACAGCAGCAAATTCATGATTCCCCTCGAGTTTGGAGTGATTGGCTAAACACTCGATGCTCACTACTCCAGGTGTTCTCCTTGTGATAAGGAAGAGTTCTACCAAGCATCATTCTCTTTTATGGTGGTCCTGCAATGAGTGGCGGATGGATGGCGGTACAAGTCTTGAGTGGTTCTCGTCTCACTGCCACTGCCTCCCTCTTCATTTTTCTATCTCTCTCTTCTTGTTTTTTTTTCTTCTCCCCTTTTCTTCTCTTTTGGGGAGTCATTTGGAGTGCTTTGCATCTCCTTTTCTTTTCTTCCTTTTTTTTTTTTGACAAGGGAGGCAGATTCTGCAACACGAGACTTTAGAGAACATTGTTGTCAAAATGTGGACTTGTATTGTAGATGACAATTGGGGTGAATGAATGTGAATGGATGAATGTCATGACTGATGTGGGAGATTTGCGGGACCTCCTTTAATAGAGAACATACTTTTAAGAACATCGGCCTTAACGCAATTCAAGACAAAATGGAGTATCCTCTCTTTTGATTAGTAGGTGTTTGATCCTATTATATACTCGAGAGGTAACATGAATAAGATGCTGCATCACATAAGACCGGTACACAGGGTAAAGCGCAACTTGAGAAAAAACTAGTTAATCATATCACTTGCCACGCTATACTTTTCATGGAGGGTTCCTAAAGTTTATCGTCCTTCTTACTTAAGTACCAAAAGTTTACTCACATCCTTGAAGCTTGACTATGTGAGTGAGAGTAGTAGTGCGGATCAAATTTTCAGGATAATGAGCAATAGGCATCGAAAATTGATCAAACCTATGGGATTTTCATTTAGGATCGAGGTTTTGTGGGAGGTCCGTGTGCTTCCCCCCACACTTGCTTTCGGCCATCGCGAATCTTTGTTTTCCTGCACGGGTGAGTCGTGTACAAGTTCAGAAATAGGGTGCCAACCGACCGAAAAGGGTCAGTTGGCCAACTTTTTATTTTTGTTAAGTTTGGTATATTGGCTTACATGAAAATTGAATAAAGTAAAGGGAATGAAAGGGAAACACTGGAAATAAAATCTAGCACAAGCCTAAGCAAATCCTAACACCAAACTTCTAACGTCCTACTTCGCCAGCGAAAGGTAGTCAAGTTTGCGGCCCAACTGGCGGCACCTTTTCTATTGCTGAGGAGACAGGTCTGGTCCTAAAATTCTACAGAAAAACCTACACTACTAGTGTACGGGTTGATCCTAGGTTAGGGATCGACTAGGGGCAAAACAAGATCTCGAAAGTCGAGGGTGTCTACTTCCTCGAGTTCCGACATTTTGGGTTCTAGGAAGACTTTTAAGCGCTGACCGTTTACCTTAAACGTGTTGCCTTCCTTGTCTTTTATTGTAACTGCCCCATGGTTGGCGGCATCTAGGACCTGATACGGGCCGTCCCACTTACTTCGAAGCTTTCCATGACCAAAGAGCTTAACCCGGGAATTGAAAAGCAGGACCTTGTCGCCAGGTTTAAAGCTCTTGATCTTGATCTTTTTATTATGCCATTTCTTTGTTTTCTCCTTGTAGAGCTTGGCAATGTGGTACGCCCTCTCTCTCCACTCCTCCAACTCTGCCAGTTGGATCTGACGCTTCAATCCTGCCGCGTGGAGGTTTATATTCCAGCGTTTGATCGCCCAATACGCTTTGTGTTCTAGCTCTACGGGCAGGTGGCAGGTTTTCCCGTAGACGAGTTGGTAGGGAGTCATGCCTATGGGTGTCTTGTAGGCAGTTCGATAGGCCCAGAGGGCTTCGTGTAATCGGGACTTCCAATTTCTACCCATCTCGTCAACGGTCTTTTGGACGATATTCTTGATTTGTTTGTTCGAGGTTTCCGCTTGTCCACTAGTCTGGGGGTGATACGGGGTCGCTACCCTATGGTCGACTCCTAGCTCGGTGAGGACCTTCCGAAAAGTACGATCAATAAAGTGGGAACCACCGTCGCTTATCATGATCCTAGGTACCCCAAATCTCAGAAAGATGACTTCCGAGAACATTTTCTTGGCGTGGGTTGCGTCGGCTGCTCTACAGGGCAAGGCTTCAACCCATTTGGACACGTAGTCTACCACCACTAAGATATACTCATGGCCATCTTTGGTCTTTGGAAAAGGGCCCATGAAGTCTATCCCCCAGACATCGAAGATGTCTTTCTGGAGGTTGTTCACCAGTGGCATGGCATCACGGGTATTTATGTTACCATGCCGCTGACAGCGCGAACAACGCCGCACGAATTCCTTTGCGTCTTGGTACATGTTCGGCCAGTAGAAACCACATTGCCAAACTTTAGCATTTGTTCGGAACGCACCATAATGTCCCCCATAAGGGGCAGCATGACAACGGTCCAACACTTGCAGAGTTTCGCAAGCTGGAATGCACCGCCGAAGCAAACCATCGGCGCAAACCCGGAATAAGTATGGATCCTCCCAGAGATAATTTCTACTCTCGTTGATGAGCTTTTTCTTGTCCTCCCCTGGGGGTATATACCCGCTAACTATGTAATTCACTATATTAGCATACCAGGGGTCCGACGTGGAAACTTTTAGGAGAGTATCATCCCTAAGATAGTCATTAATGGGCATGCTGTCGGGTTCCTCGAACTGCATCCTAGAGAGGTGATCGGCTATCGAGTTTTCTACTCCCTTGTTATCCTTGATCTCAATGTCGAATTCTTGAAGGAGTAGAATCCAGCAGATTAGCCGAGGCTTGGCGTCTTTCTTGGTGAGGAGGTATTTCAGAGCGGCATGGTCTGTATGGATGATAACTTTGGACCCTACTAGGTAGGATCTGAATTTGTCTATCGCGAAGATCACCGCTAAGAGTTCCTTCTCTGTGGTCGCGTAGTTTAGCTGAGGGCCAGTAAGGGTTTTGCTAGCATAGCAAATAGCGTGATGCTTTTTGTCTCTGGTTTGTCCTAGAACAACTCCTACGGCATAATCACTGGCATCGCACATGATCTCGAAAGGGAGAGTCCAGTCGGGGGGCTGGATGATAGGAGCAGAGGTCAGGGCTTTCTTTAGAGTTTGGAAGGCCTGAAGACATTTGTCATCAAAGACAAACGGGACGTCTTTGGCCAACAGATTGGTTAATGGGCGCGCGATATTGGAGAAGTTGTTGATAAACCTCCGATAAAAGCCAGCGTGTCCTAGGAAGCTCCTAATTCCTCTTACGTTCAAAGGTGGAGGTAGAGATTCTATGACTTGAATTTTGGCTTTATCTACCTCTATTCCTCATTCAGAGATTAAGTGGCCCAGAACGATTCCCTCTCGTACCATGAAATGGCACTTCTCCCAATTGAGGGTGAGATCTACCTCTTGGCAACGTTTAAGGACCTTCTCTAAATTGGTCAAACAACCAGTGAAAGTTTTTCCATAGACAGAGAAATCGTCCATGAAGACTTTCATGATTTTCTCGATCATGTCAGAGAAGATAGCTGTCATGCAGCGTTGGAAAGAAGCTGGTGTGTTGCAAAGACCAAAGGACATGCGCCTATAGGCAAAAGTGCCGTAAGGGCATGTGAAGGTGGTTTTGCTCTGGTCGTCTGGATGGATGGGTATTTGGTGGTACCCAGAGTATCCATCCAGAAAGCAAAAGAAGGAGTGATTTGCTAAGCATTCAAGCATTTCGTCGATGAATGGTAAAGGGAAGTGGTCTTTCCGGGTGGCTTTGTTTAACTTTCTATAGTCAATGCACATTCTCCACCCAGTGATGGTCCTCTGAGGGATTAACTCATTTTTCTCGTTTTTGACGACCGTCATGCCTCCCTTTTTGGGTACTACTTGAACGGGGCTCACCCATTTGCTGTCGGAGACAGGATAGATGATCCCAGCATGAAGGAGCTTGAGGACTTCCTTCTTCACTACTTCGCGCATCGCATCATTTAACCGACGCTGGTGCTCCCGGGTTGGAGTATGCTCAGGCTCTATGGGGATACGATGAGTGCATAGCGCGGGGCTTATTCCCTTGAGGTCCTTAAGGGAATAACCAATAACCGACTTATACTTTTCCAAGAGAGCGACCAGCTGCTCTGTCTCTTGCGTCGACAACCTATCACTGATAATTGCCGGTGTGTTGCGGTCATCGTGTAGGAACACGTATTTCAGGCCAGGGGGGAGTGGTTTGAGCTCGACTTGTGCAGGTTTGGGTACTTCTTCTTTATCAAGTTCTACAAAGTCGCTAAGGTCTTCCTCCTGGGTGAAATGCGTTGTATCCTCTTCTCCCGGTCCTAGAGATTCTATCCAATCGGTGATAAGGACCTCTTCGGTGGAATCAAGTTCAGCCTGAGGCTCTATTCTGGAGTTTAAGGCTCGCCTGTAATCTACGGTCAGGGTCTCTTTACCTATCGGGAATCTGAGAGGTTCATCCATTCCCACTGCCCGAACAAGTCCCTTAATCGGCTGGCCGATGAGGACATACTCGGTCAGTGGGTTAGGTACGTCAGAGACATGGAAGTCTAGAGTAAAGGTCTGGCCATCAATCTCTAGTTCTAGGGCTTCGATGACACCTAATGATGGAAAGAGGGAGGATCGATCTACGAGAAGTTGCGTGGAAGAGAACGCTAAGGCAATGTCAGGGAGCAGGTTTTGTCTAACTGTCTCGGAGATCACGTTTACCCGTGCCCCTGGATCGTACTTCGCATCAAAAGCGACGCCTTCCAGTTGGCAACGGATGAGCGTGGAATTGGGGTCCGTCCTGGCAACCAGGTACGGAAGACGCTCCGCTTCCCATTCCTTGCTCATTATAGCTGTGAGGCTCTTCAGATCTTCTCCTCTGATCAGAATTTCTTCCTTATCAGGGGGATCTGGATACTGCTGCCCCTTCCTAGAAATCCTTTCGGTCGGCAATTGCGTCATATTGCCAAAATCTGGGAACGCTTCCTCCTCTTCAATAGAACGAGGGGGCGCAGGCAGGAGATCTTCTTCGAAGATGTCCGGCTCTATCGGGCAGCGGTAGTAAGGTTCAGGCTCCTCTTCCTGAATTGGTGGAGGAGTCGGCTCATGAGGAGGCTCTACAGGTTGAGATTGGTCAAGGGCCTGAACTTCTTTTATCTCCAAGGGTGGATGGTCTTCCAGATTTTGAACGATTCGTTCAATAATCTCCTTTCCCTCCTTAGGTGTTCTACTTACAAAGGCACCGCCAGCTGAAACGTCGACGATGTAGCTCCACTTTGGGGTGAGGCCTCCTATGAAGTGTTGTAACATAATTGGCTCGGATATGCCTAGGTCTGGTCCTATCTGGAAATAAGACAGGATTCGTTCCCAAGCATCTCCAAAGGACTCGTCCTCTCCTTGGGCAAAGGTTATGATTTTTGCTCGGTACGCTCGAATTTTGGAGAGCGGGAAGTATCTTCCACAGAACTCCTCTTTCAAGCGTCTCCAATCTCCTCCTACCATCCCTGCATATCGATCGTACCACGCCTTGGCGGTCCCTTCTAAAGAGAAGAGAAAGAGTTTCCACCGGATGGCCTCAGGTGGCACACCTTCGATGGACAATGTGTTACACAATGCCTCGAAGTTCTTCAGGTGCGTGTAGGGGTTCTCCTCTAATTTTCCTCCAAAAGTAGAGGTCTGAACCTTGTCGATGAGACCAGAGCGGATCTCATACGACGGGGCGGTAATGGTGTAGGATGTGGATGGTGGCTCTAGCAGATCGCTCTGCGGAGCCATACGGGTGTAGATGGGGATAGAATCCATAAAGGATACATGGCAGGCAACTCAGGTTCGTAGCTAGCGCAATCAATTGGTCCCCGGCAACGGCGCCAGAAAGCTTGTTGGCGTATCTTATCGACAACAGAAGTTAATCTGCAAGCGGACAGATATCGCTGTAGCCTTCACCCTAGAGTAATCCGGGGTATCGAAATCCACAGGGAACAATAGTGCTCCAACTACAAAACTTTGCTGCCTGGTGGCTCGGATGGATATGGATGACGGGAGAAGTCAAGAAAGCCAAGATAGGTTGAGGACGCGAGACGGATGATTCACCCAAGGTTGAGATATCTGCTTTAGGACCCCGCAACACGCCGAGACAGTTGACGCACCACTAAGGTACAGCCCAACGGTACCAAGTCCAACGTGGGGATTTCAATGGATAGACAGGGCTGTCACCACCTGCTAACTACCTCCAGTCCGTTTACTTGGGTGTCTCCCTAGGAAACTATAGACTTAAGCACCTCGCTTATGCCTACGGTAACACGCTTTACCTCTCTAGATAAGGAAAGACTTCTAGGAAACCACAGATATTCAATTGATAAGGGAATGTAGCAAATGACTTGTATTACTGAACTTACAAGAATTACCGACCTCAGTAGAAGCTCTTGTCTGAAGGCGGAGCCTTCGGGATACACCGGGGATGAGGGAGTCGAGGCTTCGACTTCCTCTCCTCGCTTTCCTCTTCTACACTCACACTCTATCTACTAATATACACTCTGGAATGCGCTTTGCTTCTTGAGCTCTTCTTCTCCGATCCTTAGAACCGACCACGGGGGTCTCTATTTATAGTGTAGGGAGGCTTGGAGGCATCTTGGCGGCCAAGGGAGCTCCCGGCGGCATGCAAGGGCGCAGGGGCGGCACCCGGGCCCTCCGATCAAGTTCCTTCGGCTCCTCTTGCTCCACGTGGCGTTGAGCGGTAAAGTCGGTACCTTGGCTGGCCGCGGGCAACCTCTCGTGGAGGGGGGCGGCATGCGGGGGGCCGGGCGGCACGCGGGAGGCCGGGCGGCACCACGAGGAGGTCGGCCCGACCCTTGGATGTGGCGGTTGTTTAACCGCCACATCCGGATGGTCCAGATGGCTCCCACATGGCAAAGCGCCACGGATCACCACTGACAAGTGGGTCCGTGGCCCATCCCTTGTGTCTGTTGGATGTCATCCGACGGTTGGGAATGTGCCTCTCTCGGATCGTGACCTTGCTGGACTCACGAAGGGGCCTAAACCGGGCCGGGCGATGCAGGCGAGGGGCCGGCCGACTCCTACGGGGCCGGACGGCGCTGGTAGAGGCCTGTGGGAGGCCGGGCGGCTCCCTCGGCGAGTTGGACCCCTGGTGCCCGGCTCGGCGGTTTGGCTGCCTTGGTGGAGCTCGGGCTGTCCCCGCTAACCCAGACTCAGCCGGAGCTAGCCAGAGCTAATCCAAATTTGGCGGGGCATAGCGAGGGCGTGGCCAGAGCTTGGCTGGAGTGGCCAGCCATGGCCGGAGCCTGGCCAGCCATGGCCGGAGCCTGATCAGTACTAACCGGGGCTTTTATCCTTTGTATTTGCCGGAATTCCAAAGGAATCGTGTTGTTCCTGCAAAGATGCTTCAAACACCAAAACTTGTGGAAATAGTCAGTGTATAGGTAATTCGCCTATGTCTGAGTGGCTTTTATGTGCTCTTTTCAGGTTCGAGACGGTGTTTTAGCGCCGCCAACATCCTCTAAATGTAGCGATCTAGTGTAGCCCAGTCTACGATAGAAGCTAAATATGTTGCTGCTGCTAGCTGCTGTTCCGAGTTGCTTTTGATGATCTCAACCTTGAGAGATTTTGGCCTTCAGTTTGAGAGAGTTCCCCTCCTGTGTGATAGCACTAGTGCCATAAGTGTTGCAATGAACCTAGTTCTCCACTCAAAGACTAAACACATAGATGTGAGGTTCCACTTCCTGAGAGACCATGTTGAGAAGGGAGACATCGAACTGTGCTATGTGGAGACACACAGCCGGTTGGCTGACATTCTGACAAAACTACTCAATGCAGCTTCCTTTGCCCGTCTGAGGGGTGAGCTGGGTGTCTGTTTTCCATTTGGCTTGTGTTGAGGGGGAGCCCGATGGCTGTAAATAGTGTAGATTAGCTTTTGTTTCTTGCATTGCATTGCATTGTTCATATTGCATCCCTGCATGTAAGATGAGCTGCTAGTGTATATTACTTAGCCCTTTTATATGCTTTATATGACTTGCAAATTGAGTAGCTGTTGTGATGCTTAGGTTTCACCTAGACTCTTGTTGAAATGTGCTTCATGTCTAATTGACCTCTAGCTACTTTTTATAATTGCAACTGTTGAAAATGCTTAATCTAAAAAATGTGTCACCTTTGAGTTGTTATGCGCTCGATCTTGGCTTATAATGCTTGTTCTCGTATAACTCTTGCTAAAATTTGGTAGTTAAATGTAGCGAATTGGGGATTTATGTCTTTGTCTTTGTTGACACTTTTTAACGTCATCACTAGGAAAGAAGAATTCCTAGCAACAGCGCCAGAAATGTAGTCGGTATGTCTTAGCGTTTACAGATAAAGATCCGCATGCGGACGGAAATACCGCTGTAGCATTTCACCAGGGAGTATCTAGGTATCATATTTATTTTAGCCCAAGGGAAGATAGGCGAGAGAGAGTAGTATCCTCATAATATTATAATCATCTTAGTATCGACCACAGTACTATGTAGGTGATAACAATATAATGGACAGGTAGAGTGACACACACACATTTGAACATCTCTAGATAACAGGGTTAAGCTAAGTGGAGAAGAATAGAGTTAGTGTCTTTTCTGTACTTTCATTATATAGAGTTTAGTGCTAATCTAGTATACAAATAACAGAGTTAATTACACATTTATGTTCCCCCAGTATATCGGGCTACCACCCCGTACTGCCGAGTTCCTTACGACAGTATGTATGGCTATACGACTGGGCATGGATTCAGGAGTACATCCACTAACTAACCCAGGAACAAGCTCAAGAATATACGCGAACACGAGGGCGCACCCATACCGAGCTGTCACCATCGGCGGCCAGTCCCTACTACACCGTGGCGTATACACCTCCCAATGGCACATCAATAATCCAGGCACCGTGCCTGCATTATTCATGGCTACTCCAGACAGGTGCGCTGACCTGCAAGCCATACTGCCCAGGGTCCCCAAATACCGTACTCGGTACAAATACCGAGCATCCAAGTATTTGAGCATCAAGCCCATACCTCTCCATAAATGGGCTAAACTAACTTTATCATGTATATACTCTTGAATTAGACTAAAGTGAACATTGGACATACTTGCACTAGAGTGAAGTTCCACATGACTATATAAGATCACAGCAGAATAACACAACTAGAGCAAAGTAGATAAATGCATAACTATATAATGAAAGAGATATATATTAATTAGAGTAAAATCTTACAAAAGAGAACTCTGAATACAAGACTCCGAAACTCCTCTGGAAGCTTCTCTTGAACTAGCACTACTACTACTACTTCTTCCACTTGAACTTGAGAACAAATAAGAACTAGAGAGCTCTTGCTAAATGCCTTGTGGTGTGTGTGTGTTATGAGGAGGGGAAGGATCTCTATTTATAGTGGGAGGTTTCTTGACCATGTGGAGAAGCTCCAAGCATCCAATGCCTCCATCTCTTGCGCTGTCACCTATCCCTCCTGGAGTGGGTAACTGCCCGAAGTCGGTTGCCAACTGCCTCTCCAAGTCGGTAACAATCCCCACGTGAAAGATGAGGCCAAACCGCACTGCAGGTGGGTCGGCCGACCCCACCCTTGGGTCGGCTGACCCAGTTGTGGGCCCCCTCGGGCCCATCCTTGGCAGGTGTGCGGCTTGGTGGGTCTTGAGGTCGGTTGTGCATGAGTTGGGCCCACTTGTCGTTTTATCCGTAGTTTGTGGGCGCTCCTTTGACACTTGGCGGCGTATGATTTGTCGGATACGTATTTCCGCTGTATTTCCTTCTTCTTTGCAAGATAGGTCCCTGCACCCAAATATTCTGCAGGTACAAGTGGAACTACATTATTTTGTGTAAGCATTGCCTCAAGTGGAACTACATTATTTAGTGTAAGCATTGCCTATAGTGCTTTACTTTGGAGCATTTGAAAGCTGAAATTGTGGTATAACAGCTGTCAACAACTCCCCCAAGCTGAACCTTTGCTCAGCTAAGGACTTACAAGGTTATGACTTGGTTGTTGATCAGGAGTTGCTACAATGTTCTATCCAGCAAAGGTACATGCACATAATTAAACCTTCTCTCTCGAGTTAATTCGGTTTAGCATGGAGGCTTACCCATACACTCGATTCCCGAGGGGCAAATTGCTTCCCCTTTGTCTTGAGCGGTTGAGAGACAGAACGGTTAGTAGAGTGCTACTTTCCTATCCCTTGGTTCAACTTTTCATTCCGGCTGTTTTCAAAAGATTTGGAGATAAAAGCTAAGTTCCTCAGATGATTCGCTCTTTCGCTCGATATGTGGATTGTATTCCTCACCATATACTGTAATGTCTCTTTGTTCCTACTCTAAGGTTGAATAACTGGAGCTTGGTAGGGGATCAAAGAAGACATACTTATGCCACATATTTTGTCAAGTCAAAAGAAGTGGACCCACGGAGATAGCAAGACATACTCAGTGATCAAGAATGTGCATGTGTATGGCGTGTTGTAATAGAATGGTACTCCTTTTTGTATCCCCCTTTCTCCTCTTCTGAATTTTGAGGAGGCATGGCTAGCTTTTTTTTTTCTCTTTTTTTTTCATCATGCTCATCTTGTTTGAGCAAGATCATTTTTCTCATCATTTTTTTGCATAGCCATGCTTCCTTTTTCACAATTGATACTTGGAGAAAGGAGCATAAATGTCATGGAGTATTTATTTTGTGGATGATGAATGGATGAATGCTTACTTCCGGTGTAGAAGTATGGCATATGTGTATATGTACGTGATCTTGATCAATAGAGTATGAAAGCATCTCACAAAGGTCATCACTAATTTGACAAGACTCAATATGACTATAAGTAGCCGAAATATTTCTAAGGTGTTTCATGAGAAGCATATTTGGCTGCAGTAGGAATTTCTATCATCGAGGAACTTGATTTTATCTTTTCGAAAATAAGACTCCGGAAATCAAGATAAACTAGGAACAAGATTATAGCAACTTTGTTTCACCATATCATATCTCACAACAACCTAGACTCAGATCAACAAATGCTTCCCACAAGTTTCGAGCTCCTGAGCAATGTTTGGCCTCACCAAATTAAAACTTGAGAGAACATCTAATTATGAGCTAGTACTTAGGACGGATATAACAGAGCAACTATTCATCATTTCAACTCAAAGGACTATTGCAGTCTTACCTAGCATAACCTATTTATTTCTTTTTGGGTTTTTATGGTTTGCAAATTTTTATGTTGTTTTTTATCGAATGCAAATGGTTGGAAGAGGAAATGATACATCATACCTTGGTGGAGGAGAGAATCTCCCCCAAGCTTGTTCTTCTGCTCGTAGGCTACTGGGGCGGTGAACCGTACCCCTGGTGGCGTCGGAAAGCCTCCCAGTTGGCATGCTGCTGCTGCAAAATGCCGGTGATGGTGGTGAAATGGTCGTCCGCCTGCTGCTACCACTGCTGAGTCTGGGCGATGTGCTGGTCAAGCCGGTTGCATGTGGCCGCGCCTTGCATCGCGAGGTTGTGCATCTGGTAGGTGAGATCACCCACGGTCCCGAGAGTGGGGGTGGCCCGCTGCCCACCCGGAGGTGGCGTCATCACGTCCGATCCTGAGGACTGAGCCCAGTGCGTCTCCTGGGGCGCATTCCTTTGCCCCGTGTTCGCGTGCTGCCATGACGAGCTGCTGGCCTTCGGGTGTGCCTGTGGGTTCTAGCCAGAGGTCCCCCAAGCTGGAGCCCAAGCGCCATGCCCAGGTGCCTGCTACTGTGGTGGTGGTGGTGCCTGCGCTTGTGCCCTTGTGCTCGTGCTCCGTGTCATTCTGCGAGAAACATTCCTCCTACGACCCTCCTCTTCCGGCTGGAGAGGGATGGTTAGTTCTGAGCAATTATACAAATAAAATCCCAGGTTAGGTAAAGGGATCTCATTTGTATAGCCCATGAAATAAAACACAAGAGACTGGGCTTATGTTTAAGTGTGTGACCCTGCACAAGATACTCCTCATCTACCAAAGCTTGACCCTCGGTAATATAAGTGACTTATGCATTACCAAGCACACCTATCCTGTGAGCAATACGTGTGACCAAAGAGGTGCACTCAACAGGTCCGATCATTTTTAGATTTTCTAACCATTGTTTCATCATCATTTGCACATGAGACACTTTAATTCGTTTAACCATAGCACATAGGAGCACTAAATCATCATCACGGATAATTCTAATGTCGCCTCTCGTGAACAAAGTTAAGCCTAGCCATTTGTGCATAAGTCTAGGAGTAGGATTATGGATGTCATTAGTTCTCGGCTTCCTACAGAATATTTCACCCGTAATGCTAAACCAAAACCTATGTTTATCGAAATTGGGGATTGCTCTCTCGATATCGAGTCTACATGAGCTATGGAAGCTTAATAGCATATTTAAAACTTTCCAAGAAAGATGATACGACTTAAACGGAAAAGTAATACCGTCATCTACTATCCTCAGGGTGCATAGGAATTGAATGGTAAGTAAGCGGGAACCCAACTCATCTACACATGCAAAATCCTCCCATCATATAGCATGCCAAACTTGTTGAAAATCAACATCCATACTTATCTTTTGTAGCAGCTCCAGATCGTATGCTCGGGTATGAACAAACGTCCGGTTCTTGAGAATGTTGTAGGCTTCTTTCTCCCGGCCCGGCTGTTGGCACTCGCTAAACACCACTCCTGAACCTGAAAAGAGCACATAAAACCCACTTAGACATAGGCTTATGCTTTATGGACTGACTATTTCCACGAGTTTTGGTGTATAAGACTATTTTGCAGGAATACCCCAACTCCACCATAATTCCCTGCAAATTCAAGGGAAAATAGGGTATTTAAGATGAAGGTTATCTGACAAGTCTCCGGCCAGCCCTGGCCACGCTCTGCCAGCTCCAGCCATGTCCTGGCCAGCTCCGGCTAACTCCGGCTAAGCCCGGGCTAGCTGATCAGGCTCGAGCTCGGCCGGAGAGCTCCCAAGCTGGCCAAGACCAAGCCAGGCCGGGCTAGAGACGTGGCAAAGGAAGTACGGCCAAGGGGTGGGGCCGGCTGACCCCACATGAGGCCGCCCGACCCCACTAGAGGCTGGCCGGACGCTACGGAGGCCGCCCGGCCTGCCCTTTGGCCCATCTCAGCCCAAGAGGGCTATAATACGAGGGATGGACGCCGTGGTCACTCCCAGCTGTCAGATTTCATCCGGTGGCCACAATGGAGAGCACATGGATCCAATGGCCCACTTGTCAGGGGTGATCCGTGGCCTACCACCCAAATTCTGCCACATGGGATGCATCCAAGCCGCCCAAGCCGAGGCAGTTGGAAAACCGACCCAATCAAGGGTCGCCTGGCCCCTAAGGAGGCCGCCCGACCCCTGAAGTAACCGCCACACCAAATAACCATCTCCAGGGTGAAATCTTGGACGTCCACGTCGCCAAGGAGCCGCACCGACATGATCCAAGGGCCGGCCGGCCCCATAGGGGGCCGCTCGGCCCCACTTTGTGCCGGCCGGCCTCCTCCTTCGCTCCCAAGGAAGCTCCTGCCACTCCAAGCTATAAATACCCCTGCAAGCTGCATTCCAAGACATGGAGAAGCAGAGCTGAAGAAGCCACATAGTGTTCCAAGTGTATATTAGTAGATAGAGTGTGAGTGCAGAAGATAAAAGAGGAGAAGGAGTCGAGGTGTCGACTCCCTCATCCCGGTGTATACCGAAGGCTCCGCCTTCTGACAAGATCTTCTACTGAGGCCGGTGACTTTACAAGTTTAGTAATACAATTCAGTTTCTACATTCCCTTGTACTTGAATATCTGTGGTTTCCTAGAAGTCTTTCCTCTGCCGGTGAGGTTAAGCGTGTTACCGTAGGCGTAAACGTGGTGTTTAAGTCTATAGTTTCCTAGGGAGACACCCAAGTAAACGGACTAGAGGTAGGTAGTAGGTGGTGACAGCCCTGTCTATCCATTGAAATCCCCACGTTGGACTTGGTACCGTTGGGCTAGGCTTAGTGGTGGGTCGACTGTCTCGACTTGTTGCGGCGCCCTAAAGCAGATATATCAACCTTGGGCCAGTCATCCGTCTCGCGTCCTCTCTCTATCTAAGGTTTTCTTGACTTCTCCCATCATCCATAACCATCCCGTTTTAATAGGTGACAAAGGTTTATAGTTAAACACTACCGTTCCCCGTGGATTTTGATACCCCGAAATACTCTAGGGTGAAGGCTACAACGATATCTGTCCGCATGCAGATTAATCTCTGTTGTCGATAAGATACGCCAACAAGCTTTCTGGCGCCGTTGCCGGGGAGCTGCGCTATCTACGAACCCGAGTCACATGTTACCTATCCTTTATGGATTCCACTCCCATTTACACCCACATGGCCCCGCAGAGTGATCTGCTGGAGCCACCATCCACATCATATACCATCACCGCTACGTCGTATGAGATCGGCTCTGGTCTCATCGACAAGGTTCAGACCTCTACTTTTAGAGGAAAGCCAGAGGAGAATCCCTACGTCCACCTGCAAAACTTTGAGGCACCGTGTGATACGGTGTCCATAGAGGGTGTATCACCCGAAGCTATCCGATGGAAACTCTTCCTCTTCTCGTTAGAGGGAGCTGCCAGGGCATGGTATGACCGATATGCAGGAATAGTAGGAGGGAATTGGTGGTGCTTGAAAGAGGAGTTCTGTGGAAGGTACTTCCCGCTCTCCAAAATTCGAGCGTATAGAGCAAAAATCATAACTTTTGCCCAAGGGGAAGACGAATCATTCGGAGAAGCCTGGGAAAAAATCCTTTCCTATTTCCAGGTAGGACCAAACATAGGAATATCCAAACCCATCATGTTACAACACTTCGTAGGAGGCCTCACCCCGAAGTGGGCCTACACCATCGACGTTTCCGCCAGTGGTGCCTTCGTAAGTAGAACACCTAAGGAAGGAAAGGAGATTATTGAACGCATCGTTCAAAATCTGGAAGACCATCCTCCCTTAGAGGTAAAAGAGGTCCAGACCCTTGACCAACCCCGGCCCATAGAGCCTCCTCATAAGCAAAATCCTCCACCAATCCAAGAAGAGGACCCTGAACCCTTCTACCGCTGCCCAATAGAGCCGGACATCTTCGAGGAAGATCTTCCGCCCACTCCCCCTCTATCTTATGAAGAAGAGGTGGCATTCCCGGATTTCGGCAATATGACACAATTGCCAACCGAAAGGATTTCCAGGAAGGGGCAGCAGTACCCAGACCCCCCAGATGAGGAAGAAATTCTGATCAGAGGGGAAGATCTGAAGAGCCTTACGGCTATAATGAGCCGGGAATGAGAAGAGGAGCGTCTTCCGGACCTGGTTGCCAGGACGGACCCCTACCCCAATCTCATCCAGTGCCAACTGGCGGACTTCGCTTTTGAAGCAAGGTACGATCCAGAAGCACGGATAAATGCGGTCTCTGAGACAGTTAGGAATGACCTGCTCCCTGATGTTGCCTTAGCGTTTTCTTCCACGCAACTTCTCGTAGATCGATCCTCCCTTTTTCCCAGCTATAGGTGTCGTCGAAGCCATGAATCTCGAGGTTAGAGGCCAACCCCTTACTCTAGATTTTCATGTCTTTGACATATCTGATCTAGGTGCCGAGTATGTCCTCTTAGGTCAGCCGATCAAAGAGCTTATTCGAGCTGCGGAAACAGATGAACCTATTAGATTCCCAATAGGCAAAGAGACCTTCTCTGTAGACTACAGGCGAGCCTTAAACTCTAAGATAGAGCCTTGAGCTGAGCCTGACTCCACCGAAGAGGTCCTCATCACCGATTGGATTGAATCTCTGGGATCGGGAGAAGAGGATACCTCGTATTTTACCCAGGAGGAAGATCATAGGGACTTCATTGACCTCGACAAGGATGAAGTCCCTAAACCAGCGCAAGTCGAGTTGAAACCACTACCACTTGGCCTAAAATACGTGTTCCTACATAATGACCGAACACTCTGGCGATTATTAGTGATAAGTTGACGAGGGAAGAGATGGAGCAGCTGGTCGCTCTCCTCAAAAAGTATAAGTCGGTCATTGGCTATTCCCTTAAGGACCTCAAGGGAATAAGCCCCACGCTGTGCACACATCGCCTCCCCATGGAGACTGAGCATACTCCAACCCGGGAGCACCAGCGTAAGTTAAATGATGCGATGCGAGAAGTAGTAAAGAAGGAAGTTCTCAAGCTCCTTCATGCTGGGATCATCTATTCTATTTCTGACAGTAAATGAGTGAGCCCCGTTCAAGTAGTACCAAAGAAGGGAGGCATGACGGTTGTCAAAAATGAGAAAAATGAACTAATCCCTCAGGGAACCGTCACTGGGTGGAGAATGTGTATCGATTATGGGAAGGTAAACAAAGTCAAACGAAAAGACCACTTCCCTTTGCCTTTTATAGACGAGATGCTTGAACGCCTAGCCAATCACTCCTTCTTTTGCTTTCTGGATGGGTACTCCGGGTATCACCAAATACCCATCCATCCAGACGACCACAGCAAAACCACCTTCACATGCCCTTATGGCACTTTTGCCTACAGGCACATGTCTTTTGGTCTTTGCAACGCACCTGCTTCTTTTCAGCGTTGTATGATGGCCATCTTCTCCGATATGATCGAACAGATCATGGAAGTTTTCATGGACGATTCCTCCGTCTATGGAAAGACCTTCACAAACTGCCTGACCAACTTGGAGAAAGTACTTAAACGTTGCCAAGAAGTAGATCTCACCCTCAACTGGGAGAAGTGCCAGTTTATGGTACGAGAGGGAATCGTTCTGGGCCACCTAATCTCTGAACGAGGAATAGAAGTAGACAAAGCCAAAATCCAAGTCATCGAATCTCTTCCTGCACCAGTGAACATAAAAGGGATCAAAATCTTTCTAGGGCACGCGGGGTTCTATAGGAGGTTTATCAACAACTTCTCTTATATAGCACACCCGTTAACAAATCTGCTGGCCAAAGACACTCCCTTTGTCTTTGATGACAAGTGTCTACAAGCCTTCAACACCTTAAAGAAAGCCCTAACTTCTGCTCCTATCATCCAACCTCCTAATTGGGCTCTCCCTTTTGAGATCATGTGCGACGCTAGCGACTATACTGTAGGAGCTGTTTTAGGACAGACCAAGGACAAAAAGCATCACGCCATTTGCTATGCTAGCAAAACTCTTACTGGCCCCCAGCTCAACTACTCAACCACAGAGAAGGAACTCCTAGCGGTAGTCTTCGCGATAGACAAATTTAGATCTTACCTAGCCGGATCTAAAGTTATCATTTACTCGAACCACGCCGCCCTGAAATACCTTCTCACCAAGAAAGATGCCAAGCCTCGGCTCATCCGTTGGATTCTCCTCCTTCAAGAATTCGATATTGAAATCAAGGATAAGAAGGGGACAGAAAATTCGGTAGCCGACCACCTCTCACGTATGCAGTTCGAGGAACCCGACAGCCTCCCCATCAATGATTACCTTAGGGACGATACTCTCTAAAAAGTTTCCACGTCAGACCCCTGGTACGCTAACATAGTAAATTACATAGTTGCTGGGTACATACCACCTAGGGAGGACAAGAAAAAGCTTATTAACGAGAGTAGAAATTACCTAAGTGTTGGATCGCTGTCATGCTGCTCCCTACGGGGGACATTATGGCGCCTTCCGTACTAATGCCAAAGTTTGGCAATGCGGTTTTATTGGCCGAACATGTACCAAGACACAAAGGAATTCGTAAGGCGTTGTTCATGTTGTCAAAGGCATGGTAACATAAACACTAGTGATGCCATGCTATTTGTGAATAACCTCCAAATTGATATCTTTGATGTTTGGGGTATTGATTATATGGGCCCTTTCCCCAAGACCATAGATGGTTTTGAATACATCTTAGTGGCAGTAAACTATGTGTCAAAATGGGTTGAAGCTTTACCGTGTCGAGCAGCTGACGCCGCCCATGCTAAAAAGATGTTTTCAGAAGTCATCTTCCCACGATACGGGGTACCTAGAGTCATGATAAGTGACGGCGGTTCACATTTCATTGATCGAACTTTGCGTAAGGTCCTCACCGATCTAGGAGTAGACCATAGAGTAGCAACTGCCTATCACCCCCAGACCAATGGACAAGCGGAAACCTCGAACAAGCAAATTAAAAACATCCTCCAAAAGACCGTCAACGAAATGGGTAGAAATTGAAAGGTTCGGCTGCACGAGGCCCTCTAGGCATATCGAACGGCCTACAAAACTCCCATAGGCATGACACCCTACCAGCTAGTGTACGGCAAAACAAGCTACCTGCCCGTAGAACTCGAGTACAAGGCATATTGGGCTATCAAGCGATGGAATATAGACCTCCATGCAGCAGGTTTAAAGCGAAAAAGCCAGCTGGCAGAACTGGAAGAATGGAGAGAGCGCGCTTATCATAATGCCAAGTTATATAAGGAGAGAACAAAAAAAATGGCATGATAAAAGAATCAAGATAAAGATCTTTTCACCCGGCGATAAAGTCCTGCTTTTCAACTCCCGGGTGAGGCTTTTCGGCCACGGGAAACTTCGGAGTAAATGGGACAGCCCGTATAGAGTTTTGCACGCAGCCGATCACGGGGCCGTCACAATACAGGATGACGAAGGCAATACGTTTAAGGTAAACGGGCAACGCCTTAAGATCTTCCTAGAACTGGAAATGCCGAAACTTGAGGAAGTAGATATTCTCGAGTTTCAAGACCTGTTCCCGACCGAGGTCGGGCCCTGACCTAAAACGGGCCACGTATACTAAATAAAGTAGAGTTAGGATTTCCTTTTTAGCTTTAGAGTCTGCCCTCGGGAGTGCTTGCGCAAAAATTCAGAAGTGTGAGGGGGTAGGGGGCCGACTGGCCCCATCATAGGCTGCCCGGCCCCATTACGTGCCGCCCGGCCCCATTTCGGGCCGCCCGCCCCTCGAAGAAGTGTTTTGATTCCAGGTTTAGGGTTTATCTCTTCTAGGTCGAGCCTTATCACGTACCAGCATGATTCTATTTAAAAACTTCCTTTCCCTCTCTTCTTCCTTCATCTTCTCCTCACTCAACTACCTCTCACCTCCAACTCACCATGGGAGACAAAACCCCTCATGCTACACCTGCTCCAAGGTCTCCCAAGGCACCGGGGGCACCATCATCCGCTATGCAGCACCTTGCGCACCTTGTGCGCGACCTGTCGCCGGAACCGATCTCCCCGCGATATACGTGCCAAGCCC
The DNA here is from genome assembly GCA_015847255.1 of Hyparrhenia diplandra. NCBI lineage: Eukaryota > Viridiplantae > Streptophyta > Magnoliopsida > Poales > Poaceae > Hyparrhenia > Hyparrhenia diplandra. The sequence goes on from JADLZK010012146.1 coordinate 88,921, forward strand.
CTTACCAAGCCAGTCGCCTATCCGCTACCCCTCGCCATCGGGGAGCCAACCGCCGTCGAACAGGGGGCCACCCGACCCCTGTTGGTGCCGCCCGGCCCCGGCCGTCACCGCCCGGCGTGTCTGGGGTGCCCCGTCTCACCGTGCAGCCGCGCGACGGTTTCGGGAGGCCGGGGGGGCAAGTGGTGCCGCCCGGCTCGGGGGGGCCGCCAGACCTGGTAGGCCGGGCGAGGCCTCACCGCGCCCGGCCGGCCCTGGCCCGTGTCGCCCGGTGTCGGCCCGCGCCGCCACCTTCCCCCATTGCGGATGAGGCCGCCCAAGGCCCCCCGGTCGTGCTCTCCCCCGACACCAACCCCGGCTAAGGCCAAGGGGACGCCGGGACCCTGATACGTGCCCGACGACGGGAATGCTGACCCTGACCAAGGTGGAGATAGCTAGGAAGCTGGAGTTCGGTCCTGCACTTGTGCACATTGACCACCAAGCTTCACTGAGGATGGGGGTGGGAACGGCAGTGATGGAGTATCAAGGCAGGGTCCTGAGTCCCCACGTCCGGTGAGCCCACCTTGTTTCCTGGTCGGGAGGCAGAAGCCGGGACGTGGGAAGGTGCTGATCCCTCCTCTCCAGAGGGATGATGGCCCGAGTGAGTCCCATGACTCCTCTCTAGGAGGCTCAAGAGTGAGGCGGCGCCTGCTGCCGGCACGTATCTCGGGACCTCCTGGTGATGCTGAGATGGAGGAGGAGTCCGAGGATGAGGAGGAAGATCTTAAGAAGGAGGTTGCCAACTTGAGGTGCAAGGTGAACAGCCTGGAAGAGAACTTGGCGGAGGCAACCATCCACAACATGGAGAGGGATGACAAGATGGAGGTCCTCCGCAAGGCTCTTTCCTCCAAGATCAAGCGTCTCTACTATCAGCAGGGCATTGAGGACGAGTATCACTCGCCGGCGAAGTAGACGCTATAGCTTTGGTGCTAGGATTTAGATAGGCTTACTTTATTTCCCTTCCTTAGATTTTATTTTCAGCATTTCCCTTTGCAATATTTTATTTCCAACTCATGTAAGCCTATTCACCAAATGAATGAATAAAAATAAATTTTTGGCCAACTGACCCTTTCTCGGTCGGTTGGCACCCATTTACTGAACTTGTTTGGCGAGCAATCAGCGCAGGAACGAAAATGGACGACCCGACGTGCCGGCTGGACCCATCGTAGGCTGCCCGGCCTCTTGAGGTGCCGCCCGGCCCCTTGAGGTGCCGCCCAGCCCCTAATCGTGCCGCCCGTCACCTCCCGGTCGACCACCGCACCAACCAAAGGTTGCACGCATACCCGCTCGTGCACCGGCGTCAACTCAGGCCGGCCGGCCCCAAAGGGGGGGCCGCCCGACCCCCTTTTTTTAGGCCCACCGGGCCGAGAGCCGGTATGGGGGGGGGGGGGGACATGCACCCCGTAAACGTTGATCTTCAATGAAAATTTCACAAGTTTGATGAGTTTTCCTTTCTCATTCAACTCGCAATTTCCATTTCACTCACACTAGCATAAACATTAACATGGCACACACATTTATGTGGGCATGAGTCATTCTTATGATACCTAAGTGAGGAGGAACACAAACTTTAGGAACCCTTCATGAAAAGTCTAGCGTGACAAGTGATATAATTAATTGGTCTTTCTCAAGTCGAACTTTATCATGCGTGTTCGCTTAATGTGATTCAAACACATTGTTCATATTACCCTTCAAGTACACAATAGGATCAAACACCTACCAAGGGAAAGAGAGATGCTGCTTCATCGTTGGTTGAATTGTGTTAAGGCTGATGTTCTTAAAAGTGAGTTTCTAATCAAAGGAGATATCACAAATTTCATCCATTCATGACCACCATCCTCCATACATTCATACCTTCACTGTTTACAAGGACAAGTCCATACTTCAATAGAATGCTCTCTAAAAATATCTCATCAATGCAAGTGTTTCCCTCGAAAAAAAAAGGGAAAGAAAGAGAGTGAAAATCACTCCAAGAAAAAGAGTCCCCCAAAGAAAAAGAAAAAAAGGGGAAAGAGAGAAAAAAGAAAAGGGGGAGACACATTGAGGCAAGAGCTATTTCGAGACTTGTGCATTCATCTATCCACCACTCATATGCAGGATCACCTTGAGAGGAACCCTTGCTTGGTAGAACTCTTCCCTAACATATAGAACACACTTTGAGTAGTATTTACATGAGTGTTAGCTACCCACTCCAAACTTGAAGGGAATTATGAACCTGCTGCTGTAAAACTAAGAGTTTCAACACCTACTAAGGCAAGGCAAGAGTAGACCGGCGAGTTGTTCCTTGTCTCGCTCAACCAGACATGGAGGTTAGACACTTCAAAAATTCCTTCTTGCTAAATATCATATGAGTTACTCTGTCCACTGAGCTCGCACCAAACTTATCGCCTTTTTGCTAGAGGACTAGCAAAGTCTAAGTGTGTGTGTGGGGGGTGTTGGCACTCGCTAAACACCACTCCTAAACCTGAAAAGAGCACATAAAACCCACTTAGACACAGGCTTATGCTTTATGGATTGACTATTTCCATGAGTTTTGGTGTATAAGACTATTTTGCAGGAACACCCCAACTCCACCATAATTCCTTGCAAATTCAAGGGAAAATGGGGTATTTACGATGAAGGTTATCTGGCAAGTCTCCAGCCAGCCCTGGCCACGCTCTGGCTAGCTCCGGCCATGTCCCGGCCAGCTCCGGCAAACTCCGGCTAAGCCCGGGCTAGCCAGATCAGGCTCAGGCTCAGCCGGAGAGCTCCCAAGCTAACCAGCACCAAGCCAGGCTGGGCTAGAGACATGGCAAAGGAAGTACGGCCAAGGGGTGGGGCCGGCCGACCCCACATGAGGCCGCCCGACCCCACTAGAGGTCGGCCGGCCCCTATGGCCGCCTGGCCTGCCCTTCGGCCCATTTCAGCCCAAGAGGGCATAATCCGAGGGATGGACGTCGTGGTCACTCCTAGCCGTCAGATTTCATCCGGTGGCCACAATGGAGAGCACATGGATCCAATGGCCCACTTGTCAGGGGTGATCTGTGGCCTACCACCCAAATTCTGCCACATGGGATGCATCCAAGCTGTCCAAGCCGAGGCAGTTGGAAAACCGACCCAATCAAGGGCCGCCCGGCCCCTAAGGAGGCTGCCCGACCCCTGAAGTAACCGCCATGCCAAATAACCATCTCCAGGGTGAAATCTTGGACGTCCAGATCGCCAAGGAGCCGCACCGACATGATCCAAGGGCCGGCCGGCCACATAGGGGCCGCCCGGTCCCACTTTGTGTCGGCCGGCCTCCTCCTTCGCTCCCAAGGAAGCTCCTGCCACTCCAAGCTATAAATACCCCTGCAAGCTACATTCCAAGACACAAAGAAGTAGAGCTGAAGAAGCCACATAGTGTTCCAAGTGTATATTAGTAGATAGAGTGTGAGTGTAGAAGAGAAAAGAGGAGAAGGAGTTGAGGTGTCGACTCCCTCATCCCGGTGTATCCCGAAGGCTTCGCCTTCTGACAAGATCTTCTACTGAGGCCGGTGACTTTACAAGTTCAGTAATACAATTCAGTTTCTACATTCCCTTGTACTTGAATATATGTGGTTTCCTAGAAGTCTTTCCTCTGCCGGTGAGGTTAAGCGTCTTACCGTAGGCGTAAACGTGGTGTTTAAGTCTATAGTTTCCTAGGGAGACGCCCAAGTAAACGGACTGGAGGTAGGTAGCAGGTGGTGACAGCCTTGTCTATCTATTGAAATCCCCACGTTGGACTTGGTACCATTGGGCTAGGCTTAGTGGTGGGTCGACTGTCTCGACTTGTTGCGGCACCCTAAAGCAGATATCTCAACCTTGGGTCAGTCATCCGTCTCGCGTCCTCTCTCTATCTAAGGTTTTCTTGACTTCTCCCGTCATCCATAACCATCCTGTTTTAATAGGTGACAAAGGTTTATAGTTAAATGTCGAGGTCGTTGTCCGTGAGGAGCTGCGGCTCGTCATCATCATCCTTCATGTGCGCTGGGTTCGGCACCTCGGCGGCGTGGTGCGAGCTTGCTCCTTCTTGAAGGTGGCCCGGGCATGAACTTGAGCTTCTCCGGAACAAGCCTGCGGCACGCTTCACGCCCTTGTTCATGGCTGCACCAAAGTGAGCAAGGACACAAGAACAACTCGGCGGCGGGGTTAGCAAAAATCGTGAACAAATCGGATCGCCCGCCGGTTGATCTTTGAGCAAAACCAAAGTATTTTCCGAAGCAAACTTTCGATCAAATGCAGCAAGGGAATGAAAACAAACTTTGGAACACTAGTGGAGAACCTTGAGTGAACTAGAGAGTAAGAACTTGAAGAGAGTGTGAGAGGGAGTGAAAATGAAGTGGCAAGAGTTGTGTTCTGCCCTCTCCCGGCCACCTGTGACTTATAGGCGTGGTGCAATGGTTCAAAAGGGGAAGGTGGAGCTCCTAGTTGTTGGCCTGCCATGGCAGTGGCCGAGCAATGGTCTGGTAGGGTCGGTCGACCCACTGCTGGGCCGTCCTGGCCCCAGCCGACGGGTCCTGCCTTCTAACGGCTAGTAGATCACAACCTCTCGGTATTTTGGCCGCAAAGACGTGTTTTCAAGTTGCTCAAAAATTCAATTTTATGAATTGTTCCAAAATTTAAATTAATTTCGGGATTTTATTTACGGATTTTTAAATTTTATAAATGTTGGAGGGAAAACTCCAACCATGCATCATGTGAACAAGTAAACATGTTGGAAATGCATGAATTCAAATTTGGAATTTAAAATTTGAAATTTAAACATGAGATAATAGCCATTTTTCCTATTGGCAAGAGCGACGTCATTTTTAGTCTGACGTGCAAGACTTTACCTTCGCTATGTTCATTTTGCAAAGGCGCCCAAAGTCCGAAGGTGTGGACTCGGATGGCTTCTTTTCTTTCACCCGCCAGACCTTTTTTGTCTTCGGTGTTGCTGGCGGATTTCGGGACGTCCGAGTTGTGGGCTCCTTGGCCCAAAGTCTCGGCCTCTCTGTCGTCTTCTTCAAATTGCAGGGACGTGTCATCCCTTCCTTTTCCAGAACTTTTAGCATGAAGGCGAGCATTTTATCCATCTTCGGGGCCCTCACTTCGACTTCCTTGATATTCTTTTCACTCGGCCCATACTTGATTTTGATCATGGAGCATTGCTCCACCCTTGGCCTGAACTCGAACTTCTCTTCCTTTCCATTGATGCGGAGTCGGATTTCTCCAGCTCCTACATCAATGTTCGCTTCTGCGGTGCTCAAGAACGGGCGCCCCAAAATGAGTGATGATTGTTTATCGGCATCCATATCAAGCATCACAAAGTCGATGGGGACAAAGAAATCCTGAATCTTTACTGGTATGTCCTCAGCGATGCCCGTTGGATAGCGGACGGAGGAGTCAGCCAGTTGGAGCCGCATTGGTGTTGGAGACAATACTGTGAAGTTTAGTTGATCAAAAACTTCCTTGGGCGTCACGCTGACGCTTGCACCAAGGTTGCATAAGGCTTGGTCGAAGTGCTGTGTCCCAATTGAACATGAGATTGTGGGACACCCCGGATCCTTCTTCTTCTCAGGAAGCTTGTTGAGTATAGCTGCGCTACACTCTTCTGTGAGCTTGATAACTTCAGTGGTAGGCATCGGACGCTTGTTGTTCAGAATGTCCTTGAGGTAGCGAGCGTACGTGGGTTCTTGCATCTCATCCAGCAGCGGGACATTCATGTGTATCTTCTGGATGATTTCAACGAAGCGAGCGAATTGCTCATCCACTATCGGCTTTCGGTTGCGCTGAGGGAATGGCTGCATGGTTGTATCACAGAATTCTTGAGGAGCTGTCTTCCCTTTGGGCGTAACCTCTTCTTCCTCTTCAATGTCTGATGGCTTGGCTGTTTTACCCTCCCTTGCCTTTCCTTCATTGGGATGTGGTGGATCACGAGTGGACTTGCCCCCTCGTGTGGTCACTGCCTTGACATTCTCCAGAGGGGCCACAGGCTGCCCAAGGATTCCTCTAGAATCAGTGGTCGGAATAAGAGCTGCCAGCTAGGCGAGTTGCAATTCAAAACTCTTGTTGAACTCAGTTGGTTTTCGAAGGCAGAAGCAAGCCCTTCCATCTTGACATTGAGGTTCTCAAGGGTCTTGTCTGTGGCAGCCATTTTCTTGGTTAGACCGTCAGTGATCTTGGCTTGCCCGAAGACGAGATCCTTCAAGGAGGGTTGGTTGGGGTTGTAATTTCCGTTACTCCCTGCTTGATGAAACAGGCGGTTCTGGTTCCACCCCTGGCCTCCTTGTGGACGAAACCTCTAGTTTATGTCTTCTCGGGTTTCTGGACAGCTATTACCAGGATGACCGGTATTGCCGCAGACCTCACAAGTCATGTGAGAGTCCAAGGCCTTAACGGTACCCTGCCCCTTGGGCGTGTCCTTCTCATCCAACTTTTTCAATAGGAGGTCCAGTTTGGCAGCTAGCATGTCCGTTTCCTTCACGAAATGCATGACTCCCTTGCGGGGCTGAAGTCTCTCTTCATTCCACCCCATATTGGAGACCATCTTCTCAATTAGATTGGTTGTATTTCCGACTGTATGTGAGAAGAAGGCTGCTCCAGCAGCTAGATCAAGGTGATCCCTCGAGGTAGGGGTCAATCCATTATAAAAGTTCTACAAGATCAGCCACTTATCCATCCCATGATGAGGACAAAGCAAAGTATTCCTATAGTCTTTCCCATGCTTCCGGAATCGATTCATCCTTGGTCTCTTTGGAAGCTTGAAATTCTTCCCCGGAGTATATTAGTTTTGCCCATTGGAAAGAATTTGGTGAGGATGCCTGTTGACACATATTAACGTATACTTTTAATTGTCAACTAAACATGGAAAAGGACTAAAATATAATTAGATAACCTTATTAGGGGTTTCTACTAATGATTTCCATGAGTTTTGGTAAAGTTGTGATTTGCGGGGACTTAACGTAAAAAAAGCGGAATTGATGTGTCATAACGCATAACGCAATCCAACTCGAAACAAGTCTAGAAGGCTCCGAGTACACCCGACGTGAACGAAACTTGACACGAAGAAAACATCATCTAGAAGACTCCGGAAGCCCACGACGCATCGCGGGCCCGCAGAGTGGAGCCCACCACCCGGGCCGATCGCCCAATAATGGGGCCGATCGCCCCCGCTTGGCCGTCAAGTTGCCCCCTCGTCTGCGGAAGCTTCCTCCACCGCCTCTAAGACGCAATCTAAACCGGTCGTATAATGTCGGTTTGATCCAATGGTCATCGTTCATTGTCAAGGCCCATGAAGATTAGTACCATATTGCTTTGCTTTGAAAGTGAAGAGACATAAGAAGACCCATATATAAGCAAGCCCCCAGGCCCCTGGCTTCAATCATCTCAGATCATCTCCTCATTAGCTATCGACGGAGCAAAAACTAGGGTTTCATATTAGAAGAGAGAGAGGTCCCTCTAGTTGTCTAGTTCATCTAGTTCTAGTTCTAGTTCTAGTTCTTCTAGTTCATCTAGTTGTAAGATCAAGAAGAGAGGCGAGGAGAAAGCCGGAGATCCGGACTGTCGGATCTTCATCATCATTGTACTTCGCCGCAACAAGTTCGTCTTGACAATCTCCGGGTTCTTCATTTATTATTTCTATTTATTCTATTTAATTACTTTCAGTTCTTACTTTACTATATTTCTTGGATCTCCGCTCGTATTGAGTGCTCTAGTTTTAAATGCGTGGCTAGAGTAGTAATCGATAGTGTAGACGTGGTGTCTAGACAAGAGTTTACCTGAGTTTGTGCCCAATCCCACGGTTAGTTGTGGTAGCCCCAGGGGTGACAGCCCTGTCAGGTCTTTGTATTCCACCACGTTCGGGTTGGTGATACGTAGAGCTTTTTGGCGGCCTTCCCCCGATCACCCTTTCCCAGTCTTTTTCGAGGATCGGGACGGTACCGTTGCTCCGACGTAAGTAAAGTAGAGTGAGCCTTTGATCATATAGATCTCATTAGAATACTTAGAAAACTTAACCCTCTCTTCCCACATCATTACCATTATTATCTTAGGACGTTCTAAACCTTTCTAGTACACTTCACGTTCCCCGTGGAAAATCGATATACGGAATACTCCCGGGTGAAAGCTACATCGGTATCCGGCGCTTGCGGATTTCTCTGTTCGCGTTAATTGACACCAACAAACTTTTCGGCGCCGTTTTGCGGAGCGGTAGCCGTGCTAGTTAGAACCACGATCGTCCTTTTTTTCCTTTTTACCTTTTTTCCCTTCTACCTTTCTTTCCTTTTACCCCTACCTATACCACATGGATTTCACTCCTATTATTAAATTCTTTTGCTCCAAAGGGCGACATGTTGGAGCCTTCACCATCTTCACACCCTATTCTTACAGATGGCTACGAGCTTCGCGCCCCCGCTCTTATAGCCATGGTTGGGGAGCAATCCTTCTCTCGGGTTAGCACATGAAGATCCATACACCCACCTTAGAGATTTTGAGCGGTTGTGTTCTTGCGGGAATATTCCCGGCATGACACAAGAGACCATTAAATGGAAATTATTTCCGTTCTCCCTTGAGGGAAGAGCGAGAAAATGGTATGCTCACTCAGTAGGAAACGTAAATGGAGATTGGGATGAACTTCGAGACAAATTTTGTCTTGCCTTCTTTCCTCTTTATAAAATGTTGACCTTAGAATAGAAGTTCTTACATTTAGACAAAAAGAGAAGGAGATTCTAGGAGCAGCCTGGGCTAGATTCACAAGCCTTACCAATTCGGGCCCAAACCTTTCCTTGCCTGACCATGTCCTGCTCTATCACTTTTATCGCGGTCTTAACAAGGAAGCTGCTCTGCATCTCGACATCACTTCAGGAGGATCATTCTCACATAAACTAGTTAGTGAGGGAAAAGCCATTCTTGAGAAAATCCTTGACAACACTCCCTACACTAACGTTTTTGATGAGTTACCCGAAGAAGAAGTCGAGCCAAGCCCCGAACAACAAGAGGAGACACACGCAACCAAATCTAAAATTCCTATAATATCTTCTAAAGATTTGGTTGCCATAGAATCTCCTACTATGGAAACACATCACACTCTAAACACTTTAGAGAGTGATGAATCCCATCCTTCCATCGAGGTTGATCTTTTTGAAAATTCTAGGAATGCCTCGAATTTATCATTTAGAATGCATCCACCTAAGAGACCTCCAAGTGAATATATTTCAAATTCTTTTGAGGAGGAGTCTCTTAGAAAATGTTCTCGTGCCTACAAAGGATATCGGGAGGAATTCTATGATGGCATAGAAGGAGAGCCAAGCTACCTAGAAGACGATCTTATTTTCTCCCTTTCCATGCCTAGACAAGATTACATATTCGAACCCATTTTCAGACCCATCCTTAACCCCGATGAATCCTTGTACTCTCTTTCCCTTGAGACCCTTGAGGGCCCTAAAAATTCATCAAGACAACCTAAATATAGGAGCCATCAAGACCACCGGGAAGACCAAGAAGAAGCGACAACAATGGCTAGAGGATAATAAAGAGTTATATGCTACGTACCGTTGAATGGATGGACGAGACCTTAGATGAGATCAACCCGAGAGACACCACTCCAAGAGAAACTTTAGATATCTATGACAAATCAACCTTGGAGTTTGAGAAGAAGGATGACATCAATGAGCATGGAAGCTACTACATAGACACTTCATCTAGTTCATGCTCACATGAGAAACTTCCCTGAACTACCTAGTCTCTCTAGTCTAACCACTCTCAAGACGCACAACCCCCTCGTGCTCTTGCCTCCTATAGATTTTGAGAGGGTGATTGTAGATGCGTTCATCTATAATAAATATTCTAGATCTCGTGGTCATGAATCTTGATTTAGGTGGTGTTGAAGGGGAGACCACTTCACTATCTTAAGTAGCTTTCAAAAGGTTTCCTAAGGACGAGCTTGTGTCCTAAAATAAGAATTCTTGAGTTAGAACATGAGTCTTTACTTTTCCTTGTGATATGAGTATATAAATATACATGTGAAGATATTCCTTCGGGTATTTCTATCACTAATCATTATAGGATTGGAGCGAAAAGAATCTTTTGTTGGACTAACCCCCGTAGGAAATAAGACACTCTCAAATAAGCTTGGGGAGGTCCCGAGATGAGCTCACACTGAGATGAAGCAAGACACAAGGACTTCTACAAGATGTTCCAGCGTCATCATGCTCCAAATATTAAAGGTAACATCTTGAGGTAAGTCATAGAACCTTCTCTTTATCATGGCTTACTCATAAAGTCAAACATGTTAGAGTTACAACTTTGCTTGATTCTATCTCGATGATCTCAACATGTTTAGCTCTATAATTTGTTCTTCACACCACTCACTTGATCACTCATCATTCATGTTACAATTTTAAATGCTACTTTCATGCTTGGTATCCGATCTTGTCACCTTTGTCATAAATAAATAGAACACATGATGTTACCATGTTAGATGTGCCCAAGGATAGAGTAAGATGAATAAAGTTTTGGTTCTATTGGTGTTTTCCCACCAATAGAGCCCATGCACTTGATCTCTACCTTGTCTATGCAAGCGGGGACACACTTTGCGCAAAATGTGGAGGAGTCTCGCCACTTCTCCAAAATTCCACAAGTGAATGTCCCGACCTACGACATGCACACCGAGCAAGGAACATGGGTGATGCCATCCTACTAGGAGATGCAACTGTCAAGATCGATGAAGCACTCAAGGAGTGATCAAGCAAGATTTGAAGGACCAAGAGGGGTTGACACCTCCACAATTGTCTACCTCACTCCAACATCGCTAAGAGACTAGGTGTATACCTAGCTTGGGGGAGGGCATCCTCCATTTATCAAGCCCAAGAAGAACAAGACGCGGAGACGCTACCCGAAGAAGTAAGCATGGGGAAAGAAAGAATCATCACCTACTAAAGAGGACAACAAGAGTACACCTTCGGAAGACCTACCGCTACCCGCGTCACCAACTGAACAAACACCATCGGCTACCTCATCTACGCCACTCGTCCGAGATCATTGAAGACATCATACCAGACCTCGACATTCCGACGAGGCCGAGAGATGACAAAGACGTCATGGGAGTAAGTACTCAAAACTCTCATCGAGAGGTAACTCGGTATTTATCTCGCATATTTATTTTCTTCAAAGCATATTTAAATTAGCATATTTCCTTTAGCATATTTACTTTCCTACACCCGCATTAGAAAAGACCATAAATATGTTGTTGCATTTGCATCTGTTTATCTTTAAGCCCCATGTAAGCACTCCCTACTTGTGGTGGCACAAAAATAAAAAAATATAAAAAATATTGCATTCATATGTTTTTGCATCATCATCCTTTTTGCATAGAAAAATTTTCAAAAAAATATGTGGGCACATGAAGGTCCATGCTTTTATAGAAAAACCCAAAAAAAGAAGTGAGCACATGAAGGCTCACAACATGTTCCTAGAATTTGTTCCTTCGGGTATGTGGAATTAATATTTGCGGGGAGAATATTTAAGGAAGACCCGAAGGCTAACAAGCTCCAAGGAGGAATCAAAGGACTACTTCAAGATCCAAATTTTGGGGAGAGCACCCCCGATTATCACGATAAGTATCACTATCCTATCCATTTTAATATTAGCTAGTTATATATGTTTGCTTTGCTAGATTTAATTGGTCATAATTAGAGTCTTAGTTTGTTAGAGTCTGAATAAATGCTGGAGTCTGCTAGTTGGCTTTTCTCTTTAATGATCTTGTTGGCATATGCTTGGAAATGATGAATAGTTGCTCCGCCATAATTCCTCTTAAAGTGTTTACATTTCGGACTTAGATTCTCCTAAAGCTTTAATCGCTTAATTTGCTCTAAACCAAACACTGTGGGAAAGCACATGCTTAATCGAGTCTTAGCATTGAAGAATAAAGATACATGAAAAGTTGAGCTGTTGTTTATCATATTCCTAGAGATACTTGATTCCTGGTTTTTATCTTTGAAAATTATAAAATATTACATGATGAGTTCCTTAGCTATGACCCTTAAGAGTTTATCATTCACATCAAGATCATCCCACTCCACCAAATACGCCGCTTCTAAATTAGAAGTACGCTTCCCCATACTCCATCACCGCTAAGCCATAATTAAAAATAAACTCTTGCAATCTTTGGATATGTCTCTCTCGGTGTTTTTATGCCAAATAGAGGTCGGGCTACATTCAAAAAAAAAAAAAAAAAAGAGAGAGAAAGAGAAAAAAAAAAAAAATAAATATTTTAGAGAGAAAAGTGAGACGAGAGAGGGAGAGTAACGGACAAAAAGTCATACTAGGCGAGAAGGGCCTACCTCCCTAATAATAAAAATATATCTAGAGATGAATAATGGACACGTGTCCGAGGGTGAGTAGGGCCCACATCTCTAAGGAGAGAGAAAAATGGACACAAGTCGGGGCAAAAGCCCACCTCTCCAAGAATGGACAGCCCAGTGTCTTAGCAATTTTTAGAAAGAGAGATATAGTCCAAGATGCTTGAGAAGAAAAATACTAGAAAAGGCTAAAGGCTATTTACTACCTTTCATCCTCATCCACTTCACCACTATCATCCCACTATGTATGTCCTACCACATGTGTAATTCCACTACCATCATCTACTTAAGAGGGTCATACGTAGGATCTCTCGAGTTTCTTTTTGAAAAATATTGCAAAACCCGGTGATGATAGTTGATCAAAGAGCTTGAGACATGGTACTTAACTTGATTGTTCTGTCTTTTAATTGCTTATGATTCGTGAAAAGGCTACGCCCCATGGTAAAAGGTATGAGAGAGCAATCTTATTGAGAGAAATTATTTTTTTGATAACCACAATTGCCGGAGGAAAGAAAAGCGTAGTAGCTTACTCCCCGATCCTACTATAGCATATAGCTTTGCTAGGGACTAGCAAAGGGTAAGCTTGGGGAGCTTGTTGACACATATTAACGTATACTTTAAATTGTCAACTAAACATGGAAAAGGACTAAAATATAATTAGATAACCTTATTAGGGGTTTCTACTAATGATTTCCATGAGTTTTGGTAAAGTTGTGATTTGCGAGGGACTTAATGTAAAAAAAAGCAGAATTGATGTGTCATAACGCATAACGCAATCCAACTCGAAACAAGTCTAGAAGGCTCCGAGTACACCCGACGTGAACTAAACTTGACAATGAAGAAAACATCATCTAGAAGACTCCGAAGCCACGACGCATCGCGGGCCCGAGAGTGGAGCCCACCCGGGCCGATCGCCCAATAATGGGGCCGATCGCCCCCGCTGGCCGTCAAGTTGCCCCCCTCGTCTCTCGGAAGCTTCCTCCACCGCCTCTAAGACGCAATCTAAACCGGTCGTGATAATGTCGGTTTGATCCAATGGTCATCGTTCATTGTCAAGGCCCATGAAGATTAGTACCATATTGCTTGCTGGTTTGAAGAGACATAAGAAGACCCATATATAAGCAAGCCCCCGTGCCCCCCGGCTTCAATCATCTCGGATCATCTCCTCATTAGCTATCGACGGAGCAAAAACTAGGGTTTCATATTAGAAGAGAGAGAGGTCCCTCTAGTTGTCTAGTTCATCTAGTTCTAGTTCTAGTTCTAGTTCTTCTAGTTCATCTAGTTGTAAGATCAAGAAGAGAGGCGAGGAGATTTTTGGGAGATCCGGACTGTCGGATCTTCATCATCATTGTACTTCGCCGCAACAAGTTCGTCTTCAAAGCAATCTCCGTGTTCTTCATTTATTATTTCTATTTATTCTATTTAATTACTTTCAGTTCTTACTTTTTACTATATTTCTTTGGATCTCCGCCGTATTGAGTGCTCTAGTTTTCGTGACGTGGCTAGAGTAGTAATCGATAGTGTAGACGTGGTGTCTAGACAAGAGTTTACCCGAGTTTGTGCCCAATCCCACGGTTAGTTGTGGTAGCCCTGGGGGTGACAAACTGTCAGGTCTTTTGTATTCCACCACGTTCGGGTTGGTGATACGTAGAGCTTTGGCGGCCTTCCCCGATCACCCTTTCCCGGTCTTTTTCGAGGATCGGGACGGTACCGTTGTTCGACGTAAGTAAAGTAGAGTGAGCCTTTGATCATATAGATCTCATTAGAATACTTAGAAAACTTAACCCTCTCTTCCCACATCATTACCATTATTATCTTAGGACGTTCTAAACCTTTCTAGTACACTTCACGTTCCCGTGGAAAATCGATACTGAATAATACTCCCGGGTGAAAGCTACATCGGTATCCGTGCGCTTATGATTTTCTCGTTTCGCGTTAATTGACACCAACAAACTTTTCTCGGCGCCGTTGCCGGGGAGCGGTAGCTGTGCTAGTTAGAACCACGATCGTCCTTTTTCCTTTTTACCTTTTTTCCCTTCTACCTTTCTTTCCTTTTACCCCTACCTATACCACATGGATTTCACTCCTATTATTAAATTCTTTGCTCCAAAGGGCTTACATGTTGGAGCCTTCACCATCTTCACACCCTATTCTTACAGATGGCTACGACGAAGCCCCTGCTCTTATAGCCATGGTTCGGGAGCAATCCTTCTGCGGGTTAGCACATGAAGATCCATACACCCACCTTAGAGATTTTGAGCAGTTGTGTTCTTGCGGGAATATTCGGCATGACACAAGAGACCATTAAATGGAAATTATTTCCGTTCTCCCTTGAGGGAAGAGCGAGAAAATGGTATGCTCACTCTGTAGGAAACGTAAATGGAGATTGGGATGAACTTCGAGACAAATTTTGTCTTGCCTTCTTTCCTCTTTATAAAATCGCTGACCTTAGAATAGAAGTTCTTACATTTAGACAAAAAAGAGAAGGAGATTCTAGGAGCAACTGGGCTAGATTCACAAGCCTTACCAATTCGGGCCCAAACCTTTCCTTGCCCGACCATGTCCCGCTCTATCACTTTTATCGCGGTCTTAACAAGGAAGTTGCTCTGCATCTCGACATCACTTCAGGAGGATCATTCTCACATAAACTAGTTAGTGAGGGAAAAGCCATTCTTGAGAAAATCCTTGACAACACTCCCTACACTAACGTTTTTGATGAGTTACCCGAAGAAGAAGTCGAGCCAAGCCCCGAACAACAAGAGGAGACACACGCAACCAAATCTAAAATTCCTATAATATCTTCTAAAGATTTGGTTGCCATAGAATCTCCTACTATGGAAACACATCACACTCTAAACACTTTAGAGAGTGATGAATCCCATCCTTCCATCGAGGTTGATCTTTTTTTGAAAATTCTAGGAATGCCTCGAATTTATCATTTAGAATGCATCCACCTAAGAGACCTCCAAGTGAATATATTTCAAATTCTTTTGAGGAGGAGTCTCTTAGAAAATGTTCTCGTGCCTACAAAGGATATCGGGAGGAATTCTATGATGGCATAGAAGGAGAGCCAAGCTACCTAGAAGACGATCTTATTTTCTCCCTTTCCATGCCTAGACAAGATTACATATTCGAACCCATTTTCGGACCCATCCTTAACCCCGATGAATCCTTGTACTCTCTTTCCCTTGAGACCCTTGAGGGCCCTAAAAATTCATCAAGACAACCTAAATATAGGAGCCATCAAGACCACCAGGAAGACCAAGAAGAGCGACAACAATGGCTAGAGGATAATAAAGAGTTATATGCTACAAACCGTTGAATGGATGGACGAGACCTTAGATGAGATCAACCTGAGAGACACCACTCCAAGAGAAACTTTAGATATCTATGACAAATCAACCTTGGAGTTTGAGAAGAAGGATGACATCAATGAGCATGGAAGCTACTACATAGACACTTCATCTAGTTCATGCTCACATGAGAAACTTCCTGAACTACCTAGTCTCTCTAGTCTAACCACTCTCAA
Organism: Hyparrhenia diplandra; assembly: GCA_015847255.1. Classification (NCBI taxonomy): domain Eukaryota; kingdom Viridiplantae; phylum Streptophyta; class Magnoliopsida; order Poales; family Poaceae; genus Hyparrhenia; species Hyparrhenia diplandra. Next base: position 104,818 of record JADLZK010012146.1, read on the forward strand.
GACGTACAACCCCCTCGTGCTCTTGCCTCCTATAGATTTTGAGAGGGTGATTGTAGATGCGTTCATCTATAATAAATATTCTAGATCTCGTGGTCATGAATCTTGATTTAGGTGGTGTTGAAGGGGAGACCACTTCACTATCTTAAGTAGCTTTCAAAAGGTTTCCTAAGGACGAGCTTGTGTCCTAAAATAAGAATTCTTGAGTTAGAACATGAGTCTTTACTTTTCCTTGTGATATGAGTATATAAATATACATGTGAAGATATTCCTTCGGGTATTTCTATCACTAATCATTATAGGATTGGAGCGAAAAGAATCTTTTGTTGGACTAACCCCTGTAGGAAATAAGACACTCTCAAATAAGCTTGGGGGAGGTCCTGAGATGAGCTCACACTGAGATGAAGCAAGACACAAGGACTTCTACAAGATGTTCCAAGCGTCATCATGCTCCAAATATTAAAGGTAACATCTTGAGGTAAGTCATAGAACCTTCTCTTTATCATGGCTTACTCATAAAGTCAAACATGTTAGAGTTACAACTTTGCTTGATTCTATCGATGATCTCAACATGTTTAGCTCTATAATTTGTTCTTCACACCACTCACTTGATCACTCATCATTCATGTTACAATTTTAAATGCTACTTTCATGCTTGGTATCTGATCTTGTCACCTTTGTCATAAATAAATAGAACACATGATGTTACCATGTTAGATGTGCCCAAGGATAGAGTAAGATGAATAAAGTTTTGGTTCTATTGGTGTTTTCCCACCAATAGAGTCCATGCACTTGATCTCTACCTTGTCTATGCAAGCAGGACACACTTTGCGCAAAATGTGGAGGAGTCCGCCACTTCTCCAAAATTCCACAAGTGAATGTCCCGACCTACCACGACATGCACACACACGAGCAAGGAACATGGGTGATGCCATCCTACTAGGAGATGCAAGCTGTCAAGATCGGATGAAGCACTCAAGGAGTGATCAAGCAAGATTTGAAGGACCAAGAGGGGTTGACACCTCCACAATTGTCTACCTCACTCCAACATCGCTAAGAGACTAGGTGTATACCTAGCTTGGGGAGGGCATCCTCCATTTATCAAGCCCAAGAAGAACAAGACGCGGAGACGCTACCCAAGAAGTAAGCATGGGGAAAGAAAGAATCATCACCTACTAAAGAGGACAACAAGAGTACACCTTCGGAAGACCTACCGCTACCAGCGTCACCAACCGAACAAACACCATCGGCTACCTCATCTACGCCACTCGTCGAGATCATTGAAGACATCATACCAGACACGACATTCCGACGAGGCGTCGAGATGACAAGCACGTCATGGGAGTAAGTACTCAAAACTCTCATCGAGAGGTAACTTCGGTATTTATCTGCATATTTATTTTCTTCAAAGCATATTTAAATTAGCATATTTCCTTTAGCATATTTACTTTCCTACACCTGCATTAGAAAAGACCATAAATATGTTGTTGCATTTGCATCTGTTTATCTTTAAGCCCCATGTAAGCACTCCTTACTGTGGTGGCACAAAAATAAAAATATAAAAAAATATTGCATTCATATGTTTTTGCATCATCATCCTTTTGCATAGAAAAATTTTCAAAAATATGTGGGCACATGAAGGTCCATGCTTTTATAGAAAAACCCAAAAAAAGAAGTGAGCACATGAAGGCTCACAACATGTTCCTAGAATTTGTTCCTTCGGGTATGTGGAATTAATATTTGCGGGGAGAATATTTAAGGAAGACCGAAGGCGAACAAGCTCCAAGGAGGAATCAAAGGACTACTTCAAGATCCGGCTTGGGGAGAGCACCCCGATTATCACGATAAGTATCACTATCCTATCCATTTTAATATTAGCTAGTTATATATGTTTGCTTTGCTAGATTTAATTGGTCATAATTAGAGTCTTAGTTTGTTAGAGTCTGAATAAATCTTTGGAGTCTCGCTAGTTGGCTTTTCTCTTTAATGATCTTGTTGGCATATGCTTGGAAATGATGAATAGTTGCTCCGCCATAATTCCTCTTAAAGTGTTTACATTTCGGACTTAGATTCTCCTAAAGCTTTAAGCGCTTAATTTGCTCTAAACCCCAACACTGTGGGAAAGCACATGCTTAATCGAGTCTTAGCATTGAAGAATAAAGATACATGAAAAGTTGAGCTGTTGTTTATCATATTCCTAGAGATACTTGATTCTGGTTTTTATCTTTGAAAATTATAAAATATTACATGATGAGTTCCTTAGCTATGACCCTTAAGAGTTTATCATTCACATCAAGATCATCCCACTCCACCAAATACGCTGCTTCTAAATTAGAAGTACGCTTCCCCATACTCCATCACCGCTAAGCCATAATTAAAAATAAACTCTTGCAATCTTTGGATATGTCTCTCTCGGTGTTTTTATGCCAAATAGAGGCTGGGCTACATTCGAAAAAAAAAAAGAGAGAGAAAGAGAAAAAAAAAAAAATAAATATTTTAGAGAGAAAAGTGAGACGAGAGAGGGAGAGTAACGGACAAAAGTCATACTAGGCGAGAAGGGCCTACCTCCCTAATAATAAAAAATATATCTAGAGATGAATAATGGACACGTGTCCGAGGGTGAGTAGGGCCCACATCTCTAAGGAGAGAGAAAAATGGACACAAGTCCGGGGCAAAAAGCCCACCTCTCCAAGAATGGGCGGCAGTGTCTTAGCAATTTTTAGAAAGAGAGATATAGTCCAAGATGCTTGAGAAGAAAAAATACTAGAAAAGGCTAAAGGCTATTTACTACCTTTCATCCTCATCCACTTCACCACTATCATCCCACTATGTATGTCCTACCACATGTGTAATTCCACTACCATCATCTACTTAAGAGGGTCATACGTAGGATCTCTGAGTTTCTTTTGAAAAATATTGCAAAACCCCAGGATGATAGTTGATCAAAGAGCTTGAGACATGGTACTTAACTTGATTGTTCTGTCTTTTAATTGCTTATGATTCGTGAAAAGGCTACGCCCCATGGTAAAAGGTATGAGAGAGCAATCTTATTGAGAGAAATTATTTTTTTTGATAACCACAGTACTTCGGAGGAAAGAAAGCGTAGTAGCGACTCCTGATCCTACTATAGCATATAGCTTTGCTAGGGACTAGCAAAGGGTAAGCTTGGGGGAGCTTGTTGACACATATTAACGTATACTTTAAATTGTCAACTAAACATGGAAAAGGACTAAAATATAATTAGATAACCTTATTAGGGGTTTTTACTAATGATTTCCATGAGTTTTGGTAAAGTTGTGATTTGCAGGGACTTAACAGAAAAACAGCAGAATTGATGTGTCATAACATAACGCAATCCAACTCGAAACAAGTCTAGAAGGCTCCGAGTACACCCGACGTGAACGAAACTTGACACTGAAGAAAACATCATCTAGAAGACTCCAGAAGCCACGACGCATCGCGGGGCCCAGAGTGGAGCCCACCCTGGGCCGATCGGCCCAATAATGGGGCCGATCGGCCCTGCTTGGCCGTCAAGTTGCCCCTGTCTCTGGAAGCTTCCTCCACCGCCTCTAAGACGCAATCTAAACCGGTCGTATAATGTCGGTTTGATCCAATGGTCATCGTTCATTGTCAAGGCCCATGAAGATTAGTACCATATTGCTTGCTGAAGCTGAAGAGACATAAGAAGACCCATATATAAGCAAGCCCCCAGGCCCCTGGCTTCAATCATCTCAGATCATCTCCTCATTAGCTATCGACGGAGCAAAAACTAGGGTTTCATATTAGAAGAGAGAGAGGTCCCTCTAGTTGTCTAGTTCATCTAGTTCTAGTTCTAGTTCTAGTTCTTCTAGTTCATCTAGTTGTAAGATCAAGAAGAGAGGCGAGGAGAAAGCTGGAGATCCGGACCTGTCGGATCTTCATCATCATTGTACTTCGCCGCAACAAGTTCGTCTTCAGCAATCTCCGGGTTCTTCATTTATTATTTCTATTTATTCTATTTAATTACTTTCAGTTCTTACTTTACTATATTTCTTTGGATCTCCGCTCGTATTGAGTGCTCTAGTTTTTGATGCGTGGCTAGAGTAGTAATCGATTGTGTAGGCGTGGTGTCTAGACTAGAGTTTACCCGAGTTTGTGCCCAATCCCACGGTTAGTTGTGGTAGCCCGAGGGGTGACAGCCCCACCTGTCGGTCTTTGTATTCCACCACGTTCGGGTTGGTGATACGTAGAGCTTTTTGGCGGCCTTCCCCGATCACCCTTTCCCGTCTTTTTTCGAGGATCGGGGACGGTACCGTTGCTTCGACGTAAGTAAAGTAGAGTGAGCCTTTGATCATATAGATCTCATTAGAATACTTAGAAAACTTAACCCTCTCTTCCCACATCATTACCATTATTATCTTAGGACGTTCTAAACCTTTCTAGTACACTTCACGTTCCCCATGGAAAATCGATACTCTGGAATACTCCCGGGTGAAAGCTACATCGGTATCCGTGCGCTTGCGGATTTCTCTGTTCGCGTTAATTGACACCAACAATGCCAGTGCTCACCTCCAGCAATTCCTGGAGATATGCAGTATGTACACGATCAAGGGAGTCACCAAGATGCAATCTGACTCCGACTGTTTCTGTTTTCCCTACTCGGGAAGGCGAAACAGTGGTTTTACGCCAACCGTACTGCTTGACATGAGGTCGAAGTCCATGTCCCCAACGTTGACAGTGGGCCCGACAGGCACATTGTCAGCGAAGGGAGCGGCGAACTCATGGAGCGTCTTTGAGTTGTTGCCCATGTTGTTTGGGATTGATGGCGCTGGAAGGACTGGGTCGTATGCTGAAAGAATCACTTGAGGGGGGAAGATGCGCGGTCGAACTCTCCTCCTGAGAAGTGCTTCTGGATTGTCGATGAAGTTTTCTGGCAAGAGACTACCAGTCATAAAACTACCCTGTTTCCACACAAAGAGTGAAAACAAGAAGGTTAGCAGGCAAAGGACAGTGATCCATCCTGAGCGATTATAAATTATGAGCATTCTAAACTCTCAAGCTGTATCTTCCCCGGCAATGGTGCCAGAAATGCTTATTGACACTTCTTAACGTCATAACTAGGAAAGAAGAATCCCCAGCAACGGTGCCAGAAATGCTTGTTGACACTTCTTAACGTCATCACTAGGAAAGAAGAATTCCTAGCAACGGCGCCAGAAATGTAGTCGGTATGTCTTAGCGTTTAGAGATAAAGAACCGCAAGCGGACGGAAATACCGCTGTAGCATTTCACCCGGGAGTATCCAGGTATCGTATTTATTTTATCCCAAGGGAAGATAGGCGAGAGAGAGTAGTATACTCATAATATTATAATCATCTCAGTATCGCCCAAAATACTATGCAGGTGATAACAATATAGTGGACAGGTAGAGTGACACACACACATTCGAGCATCTCTAGATAACAGGGTTAAGCTAAGTGGAGAAGAATAGAGTTAGTGTCTTTTCTATACTTTCATTATATAGACTTTAGTGCTAATCTAGTATACAAATAACAGATTTAATTACACATTTATGTCCCCCCAGTATATCGGGTTACCACCCCGTACTGCCGAGTTCCTTATGACAGTATGTCATGGCTATACAACCGGGCGTGGATTCAGGAGTACATCCAGTAACAAACCCAGGAAGAAGCTCAAGAATATATGCGAACGTGAGGGAGCACCCGTACCGAGCTGTCACCATCGGCTGCCAGTCCCTACTACACCGTGGCGTATACACCCCCCTATGGCACATCAATAATATAGGCACCGCACCTGCATTATTCATGGCTACTCCAGACAGACGCGTGTTGATGGCCACTAAAGCTCAATCCTATGCCGTCAATACCTGCATGAAATGAAAGAAATATAATATCCAACATAGTGGTAGGGTTTATTTCTAATCAATTCCACGAGTGTTGGTGAATATTTGTATGCAGTTAACAAGTACCCCAAAGAGAGATGGAAATGTACCAACAAGGGGATGGAATCAGCTCTCTCCTAATTATCCTCAAGCCCTAGGACTAAAGTACAAATTATCCAACGGAGAAGGACTCCACTTGGGCCAAATCATGCACCTCTGACCGAGGGACCCATGAGCCAGTGCACCTGCCAAGGATGGGCCCGAGGTGGCCCACCACTGGGTCAGTCGACCCAGGGGTGGGTCGGCCGACCCAGGGGAAAGGCAATTCGACCCTGGCTTTGGGGGGAAGGATCCCCACGTGTTCCTTGAGGCAGTTTCGTGGCGGTTGCGTCGGTTGGAAGGTCGGTGCAGGCTGGACACTTGTCCAAAGGAGAGGAGAAGGAGGCCTTGGATTCCATGAGCAAAGCCACATCCTCAAGGCACCTCTCCCCTATATAAACCCCTCTCCTTCTCACTTCTCAACACACCATGAAGAGCTGAATTACAAGAGGCTCTAGTTTACTTCTTTTGTTGTATACTAGAATAAGGGAGTGAGAGTAAGGAAGGAGAGACTAGAAGGAGTTCCGAAGTTGTCGGTATCTTCCTCTACCTCTTTTGTACCTTAGCAATTACTTTGCTCTAGCTGGAATACTACTTTATTCTAATATAGTAGTACTTTACTCTAGTTGAGTAATTGTGATTTATCTTGTGTGGCATACCTCTTGGTTAGTTCCTATGCAGCTTACTAGATCCATGTTCACTAATTTATGAAGGATTAGTGGTTACTTTGGTGTAGGAACAACACTGAAGTAGTAATTTAATAACATAGACGTGGTGTCTAGGTTGTTAGTTACCTTTGATTGCGGCGTATGCCACAGTATAAGGGGTGGCTGTTAGGTGGTGACAGCACCTACGAATAGCCTCAGGACCCCCTGTCCGGGTACGGCGTAGAGTGCGTTCTGGTAGTAGCGAGCAAGCCAGTGCCTAAAGTAAAGCGATAGGATTAAAGTTAAGCTTTCCCTAGACACTGTACCACACTAGGAGAAATCCTCTCTACCCGTTGGCCTACCTATTTATCATGTGTCCTTGGATGAACCTGGTTAGGAAATTAAACACACACGTTCCCTGTGGAAATACGATACCTTGGAATACTCCTTGGTGAAGTGCTACGACGGTATTCCATGCGCTTGCGGATTTTATCTGTGTGCGTTAGCAAATACCAATAGCGCGCTGACCCGCAAGCCATACTGCCCAGAGTCCCGAAATACCGTACTCGGTACAAATACCGAGCATCCAAGTATTTGAGCATCAAGCCCATACCTCTCCATAAATGGGCTAAACTAACTTTATCATGTATATACTCTTGAATTAGACTAAAGTGAACATTCGACATACTTGCACTAGAGTAAAGTTCCACTTGACAATATAAGATCACAGTAGAATAACACAACTAGAGCAAAGTAGACAAATGCACAACTATATAATGAAAGAGATATATATTAATTAGAGTAAAGTCTTCCAAAAGAGAACTCTAAATACAAGACTCCGAGACTCCTCTGGAAGCTTCTCTTGAACTAGCACAACTACTACTACTTCTTCCACTTGAACTTGAGAACAAATGAGAACTAGAGAGCTCTTGCTGAATGCCTTGTGGTGTATGTGTGTGTTATGAGGAGGGGAAGGATCTCTATTTATAGTGGGAGGTTTCTTGACCATGTGGAGAAGCTGCAAGCATCCAATGCCTCCTTCTTCTCTTGCGCTGCCACCTGTCCCTCATGGCGCCAGTAACTGCCCGAAGTCGGTTGCCAACCGCCTCTCCAAGTCGGTAACAATCCCCACGTGAAAGATGAAGCCAAACCGCACTGCAGGTGGGTCGGCCGATCCCACCCTTGGGTTGGCCGACCCAGGGGTGGGCCCCCTCGGTCCCATCCTTGGTAGGTGTGCGGCTTGGTGGGTCCTGAGGTCGATTGTGCATGAGTTGGCCCCACTTATTGGTTTATCCATAGTTTGTGGGCCCTCCTTTGACACTTGGCGGTGTATGATTTGTCGGATACGTATTTTCGCCGTATTTCCTTCTTCTTTGTAAGATAGGTCCCTGCACCCAAATATTCTGCAAGTACAAGTGGAACTACATTATTTGGAACTAAATATGCATATAAGCATTGCCTATAGTCCTTTACTTTGGAGATATTGATAGCTGAAATTGTGGTATAACAGCTGTCAACAGTCTTTGGGGATGTTTAGCCTGTGATCAATCGGTGGGAGAGGCTTGCCTCTTTTGTGTCACAAAGACACATGTATGGCTTATTCTTGTGCTTAATTGAGCTGAAATGAAAACTTGCTTAATGTTCAAACTTGTTAATCATAATCCTTTTGTCCAATACGCTGGCTCACCCATCTCTTGTTTCTTGCCTTGAAGTGAGAACATGGTTGTTGGGGAGACCATATGCAGACTTTGTGAACAAATGATGAAACAAGAACTTATTCATGCTCTTTTGATGAATTAGCCTTAAATCTGCTAATCACTTGAATCACCCATAAGCATCGATTGATATGCAGGTGTCCGTAAAGCTCGTGGCAGTTAGCTTCTTTGTCTATCTTGAGTTGTACTTTGAGCTTGCTTTCCTTGCCTGTTTAGGAGTAGCATCTCTTTTGGTGACACAACTTTGTGAAAAACTGTTAAACTAGCTTAATTCCACTGAACAGTGCTTAGCTCCTCTAGCTCGAATCATAGCTTCAACATGAGAATTTGTGTGCCTTGAGCTAACTTGTATATATCTCATGATGCTTTGCCTTGTCTAGCATATCTAAGTGCTTTGTAATATACATGTAGTAGCTCTTAGTTGCGTTTTTTCACGCATGCATCTGTCTAGGGGGAGTTTGTGCTTGATTTTGTGCATTGACACCAAAGGGGGAGAAATTTGAAAGAATTCCTTCCCGCGGGGGTTTGAGAGGAAAATTTTCAAACTTGGTGAGTGATGCACTGTGTGAGGGGGAGTGCATAAGCATTGCACCTTTGCTTTGGCCTTTGGCAATGACACGGTCGCATTGGGCTTTTACCCTGTCTTGGGGACCGTGAGTCAATTTGGCAATTTCCAGCTTTGCTTCGCTCAAATGACCTTGTGATTTGCTGAGTTTCTTGGTTTTCGATCATATGAGCAAGCTGTGAATTATTTGCGCTAAGTTGTTGACAATGCACTCATCAAGGGGGAGATTGCGGACCTATGGTCGTTTTATGATGAGGCATTGGTCAACAAGTTTAGCACTCGATGGTTTGGTTAGTGCATAAGCATGTTTACTTATCTTTGAACGCATGATTATGTTGACTAACTTGGGAGGCGAAGGTGGCGGTGGAGAAACAATGTTGTCTTGGTGGTGTCTCTTGGCTGTGAATACAGGGTGTAGGGTGCAGCATGGCTGCCGGCTGCGAGAAGGGTGAAGGCGAAGCGGTGGCTCAAGAGGCCGAGGGACCTAGAGACCGGGCGGAGTCAATGTGCAGTCCACATCGTGCATGTCAAGTCAAGGTGACACATGGACGGTTAAGATGGCGGTGGGGCCCGAGGTCTAGGCTGATGTGAAGCGCAAGTCAAGCGGGAGCACGAGGACTTGGCGGAGACATCAGGGCCGTAGGACGAGGGACATGCTTCAAGATCGAGATGAAGGGGTTTCCCGGTTTTGGCCTCAAAACCGTGGGTGGGTTTCGCTGTTTCAGCCTAAGAATCGGCAGAGTTCATGAGGAGGTCAGATGACGCGTGGCGAGATCGCGAGGCTTGCGTCGAGGCGAAACAAATTGCGCTCGGGTTTTCAGTTCCCCTGTCTCTTCAGTGCTCTCTCCGGTGGTGTACACCGGTCTCTCCGGTGAAATGTTTCCGCTGCTGCCTGCACGGTTCCTTGCCCGGTTGTTTGCGCGTATGTTTCGCCTCGCCTAAGAGGGGTTCTTCGGTACTCCTATCACCAAGTGTCATCCTTCGCACTGTGGTGTTGGTACCCGCACGGGTTTGAGGTGCGTTGGGTGTCGATTGGGACATAGACCCTTCGATTTCTTGAAATCGGATTTGAGGCTCCCATTCACCACCCCCCCCCCTCGGTCGCCCTTTCGGTCCTTCAATCCAAATAAAGCCAAAGGGAAAACCAAATCACAGTATCATGATATTGTCCTTAAAGAAAATTAAACAGTCAACTTTAATTTACTAGGAATTTAGGAAGGTTCACATGAAGATAATCTTATATGTTTTCACTGCAAAGCAACAACGCACAAAAATTTTGAAATCCATATTTTTGCAAGTACAAACATTCTGGAAAATTTCGGGATGTTACACCTTGGAACCTATAGCACCTATAAATATGCACTTCATTAGTCCCAGTGACTTTGTTGTCACTCAACCACCAAAATCACAATATAATGGCCTATGGGGGCATTTTCCATACAATTGGGATGCCTTGGAAGCATGAAAAATGATAAGTCTATTGTTTATTTGCTAGATAGATGTGCGTTTATTCCATTTATGTACTGAGTAATCACTATCAACACAATGCAGAAATTTTCTCAAAAATGATGCTAGCAAAGGTCATCTGGCGAGTATTTGACATCAACTAGTTCAGGCGCAACCATACAAGCTGGGGATCAGCCAATATGTGGTCGCCACGCACGCCTATATGGTATCCACACCGGAGCAGGCCCACCAAACAGAGGGAGGCATAATTTTTTATGTTGGCCAACTACAAATAGGTTTTTTTTTATGTTGCCACAATTACAAGACAAGAACTGTATGGATGATATATGTCATGACATGTTTTTTTCATGGAAAGTCGATTGATATTTATAACAAGAGTCTATCAACCGGTGCTCCCGCATGGGCCAATAATTTTAAAAGACATGAGTATTAAAAATTCATGAAAAATCTATACTCCTAGCTAATAATCAAAATTATTTACCTTGCGCTCTCTCTCATTTATTAAATATCTTTTCTCTCACTTTGCATCGCACCTCTATATCTGTTTAATTGAACCCTCAATTCGCTCTCTCTTATTTATTAAATATCTTTTTTTTCTCACTTTGCATCGCACCTCTATATGTGTTTAATTGAACCCTCAATTTGAGCTATGCAATTAACATGGAAATTGATATTCTCACTATTTCGTCCATGCATGTATACATGGTCTACATGGTGACACACATCATGTACATATAACTCAATAAGTTAGTGTTTTCCATATTAACAATGGTAGAAATAGGTAATTTAGAATTATAAACTGGTGTACTTTAGGATTTTTTTTATAATGATATATGTAGTGCAATAATAGCATATATGGGTAATTTAGAAGCAATTTTAGTGTTTGAGCTACATGTTTAACATGAAAATATATGTGTTCTCATCGCTTCCTTCGAACATTTATATATGGTGTACATGGTGAGACACATCATGTATACATACCTTAAATTCATATTTTCTATATTAACAATTAATGGCAGAAATAGATAATTTAAAATCATATATTGGTTGTGATATTTTTATAATGATATATATATTATTTTTAATAATGGCAGATGTAGATAATTTAGATGCAAATTTATGGGTTATTTTATAATGGCATATGTGGGTAATTAAAATGAATATTAGGGGGTAACATTTTGTTATTTTTTCATGATGGCAGAGGTGGGTAATTCAGCTATAGATTTAGAGGATTATTTTTTTGCTATTTTGATAATTACAAAAATAGGTAATTTTTAGAAAATATAATAGATCCAATGGCTATAATGATTTTAGTATACGGATTGGTGGCGGATGTTTCTGATTTTTATGAGAACTTCTAGGATTTATCTTTTTATTCTAGTGCCTCTTGTGAGGATTAATGTGGAGGCTTCCCAAAGAGTCTCCAATTAGTAATAGTGTAAGATTGCATTCCAGTTAGCGGAGAATTTTAGGGGATACTTTGGTTGATAAAAATGTCTACACCTCTTTACACAAAGGACTCAAATGTCTTGATGTGTGATACGGTAGTGACTATTCTTCACATGGACTAATTGTCTGTGTGACGCTATTTCGTTTTTCGTATCTTTATAAAAATCCTCATATCTTTCTTTGAACATAGCATTCCATTTCATAAATTTTAAATTCTTATTTACTCTTTTTCTTAACCACATGAGTGCCGCACATGCACTCTACTAGTCATATGAAAAGTCGAAAAAAAACAAAGCGTTCGAATGCTTCTTACGTGCGAAGGGGGCTAACCCCTAACATGCACGATAAAGACCAGATCGTCAGAGTGGTTTCATCCTCTGTTCTCTCCTCCCTGGCTTTATGCATAAACCGGCCTTAAAGAATAGATGCACTTGATAGCATGTGTCCTTAAGGTCACGTTTTTATTTTTCCGAGCTTGCCCTAGGCATTTATTCCAAATTCTTCAAACTAGTATATGTTCCATAACGCATTTATTTTGGGCCTCAAGATAGGATCTAGTAACCTAGTAGTTTATAGAAAATACAATGATGCAAGTGATGGTCGATCGATGCGCGCATGCACCCTACTATGGCAAACGAGGTAGGTGTACAGTTGGGTGCTTGCATGTCTATGCAGCAGACTGGATTGGAGGAGGATTATTTACGTATCGATCTTTTCCTGTTCTCGATCGATGCATGATCGGATCACACCGTTGATATGTTGTTCTCAATCTCGTTTTTGAGGTCGTCCACCTTGGCGCCAACGACCCTTTTCTTCTCCGAGCCGTTCTTTAACAGCACGAACGTCGGCAGCGCCTCCACTAGGTACTGCGCCGCAATATCCTGTATGCATGCAAGCACGGTCAATTAACCATCAGGAACGCGACGAAATATGATAGATAATCGAGTTAATTAAGGGTGCTGCTCGGCGGCCGCCCCGGCGTCCTACTTTCAGCTTGTCGACGTCCACAAGGCAGAATATGGCCTCACGCATTTTAGCCTTGGCCACGTAATGGAGCGGCCACTTCATGACCCTGCATGCTTCGTTCGAGTCCATCGAGAACATCAGCACCACCTTTCAAAGAGTAGAGAGAACCAGATAGATATTGGTTCAGAAATGTATTTGCCGTCACAATTCAGAGAGACTTAAAAATAGCTAGTACCGGATATGGTTGCTGCAGAGCTTTACTAAAGTCTTGAGAAGTTCTGATGGTGTAAAAAATCCAATACGTCCTGGGGGATCGAGGATGCGGAAACACTACACCACAATACAAAATCACCAAGAGACATCAGTCAGCAAAAATTGAATATACCTATAAATAACCCGTCAGCAAAAGCGGAATCTCCATCCCTAGTCTTCCCACCACGCACTCTACAGCATGCCGGTGCCACCATCACCCAGGAGTTCCGCCACCCCAACCTCCTCCCCGCTGCCTCATCCTTAGCAGCGCACAAGGCCAGCAATCCATCCATGCCATGGTGGCCTTGCCTAACTTCCATCTGTGACCCTGATGCATGCGTTTATTTTGCTATGGACATTCTAAAGATGATGTTTTGAGTACAGAAACTAATAGATCAATTTCTAGTGTTTAATGTTCTTGACAGAAATTTGTCAATTGGAATTTTTTGACATTTTGACTATATGAATGAAGGCGTGTACCTTTCCAACGCCCCGGGTGATATAGTTTTGTTGTATAACTTCTTACTGGCATTGGGCCTTTATTTAGCAACAAATTTGGTTCCATGCGGTAGGATATATATTCCATCAACAAAAGGACTCCATAATAAATTAGAGATAGCTGACATATATTAATAAGGCATAAAATTAAGCAGGATGAGCAACAGGGGAAATTAAAGAACGAAGTTATGTTACCTTCGTTGGTTAACGACATGATTCCTTGCTTTCACGGCGTGAGCTCGTATGGGGAAGTGCAGGCAGTGCGCTGTGATGGCAATAAATAGTTGTAGCTGAGGCCTGCAGGTGGATCGAGTGTTGCGCCGTGTGGGAAGAAGCTAAGGCAGTCAGTGCGCTGTGTGATGTCAATATATTGTTGTAGCCGAGGCCTGTACTGGTGGATGGAGCGTCGATTCGCGTTTCTGGAATACGCGTGTACGGGACATCGCAACGTCTGGATTGGAAGGAATAGATACTCACAACTTTTGGAGCGTGACCGCCCCCAATCCTCTCAAAAAAAAAAAAAAAAAAAAGGTGGGTTCAAGCATACATTTAGGAGAATACGATTTTGTCCAGTTTTACATGCTGGAGTACAAGTGTGAATAATGGGCACGTTTCTTTTTTAAATTTCATCTCCGTTTCTTGATAGATGACTTTTGTGTTGTATCTCTCTGCCATGTAAAACAGTAATATAAGGAGCTAGATCTTCAGTCGTATTAGTTGATTAATTTGCCGAGATTCTCGACAGTTTTTTAAACATACAATCTGCATGCACCTTGTAATTATTTTTCTGAACATATCCTAATCAAGGTGATTCCGAGACTGTCTCGATCACTCGGATTAAATTAATCTTCAGATACGCTAAGGGCTTCCTCAAAAAAAAAAAAAGTGAACATTCAGTCACGTCTTTCTAATCTTTCTTTTAGGCTAGTCCAATTTGTTGTACCATATTTATTAATTAGGTGTCATTTATCATTTTTTGTCGATGTTACAGAGCATTTATTTAATAAAAAAGAGAAGAAAGCTACTCTTTTGTATGATGTAGTTTTGGCAAAGTATCTTATGTTATGGCACAAAATTTAATGTTGTTGGTCCATGCTCCTTGACATTATTTCATACTAACAAGTAATTGCCTTGGATATAAGGGGTGTTTGGATCCAAGTTCTACCAAAAGTGCTAAGCTTTAGCACTAGCCCATCCAAACAGGAGGGCTAATGGGGTGGCTAAACTTTAGCCAAGACACAAATTCTTTAGCTAGAGAAGAAGTGCTTATACATGCTAAAAGTTTAGCACTCATCTTTAACCCATACAAACAGGGCCTTAGTACGATATTGTGCATTGTAGAATGTGTTTCTTCATGACAATATCATGCTTTCGTGGCATCCTTGGATATTGAAGTATAATAATACCATACATGACATTGAGAATAGCGTTATTACTAATATTGGTTATTATTTATTTCTAACTATTCAGCAGTTTTTCAACACTCGATTAACTAATACAAACGACTTGTATCTGGGGGTTTGTCCTCAAGTTACAAAGGGCTCCTCTAAAAAAAAAGTTACAAAAGGCGATCATATTTAATTTCTACATATTGACAAAACGTAAGAATCCTATCAAACCTAGATGCTCATCTGCAGCGCTTTTTATATTTTTAATTGATTCTACCAGTGCAAATTCGAACTTGGCCAGATCAGAGAGTCAGAGAATATTAGGCAGTGGGCATCGTGAAAAGAGAACCAAAGGAAACTTAGCAGGGAGGCATAGGTCGCCTCTAAAGATTATTCCAAAACCACTCCTTTGAAAAAGGGATTCCAACTCCACTTACGATTCCTTTTGCGTCACGAAGAAATAATATTCCTTATCAGCCGTTACAGCCCATTTCCGTGGTATCCATTAGCTGGCAAGAATATTTTCTAGAAACACGCCGGTGCAAAAATTAACCGGCTCGGTATTATCAAGCCGGCGGCTATTTCAGCCGGCACAAATAAGTCTAATATCCGTGCCGGCGGCTATATCAGCTAGCACGTATAATTCTGTTAGATAATTAGGTAAATTTCGGCAATCTTTAATTCCAAAATGTTTAATACAAATCATGATTGTATATAAAGTGAGTGAACAAGTGAGTGCGTTGAAGTTCAAGTTTAATTCGCTGCAACTAAACATAATAGAAAGTAAAGACAGAGAAGGCTACAGATACACCGTTTCCGGGACTGGACATTGTGTCAGTCTAGGCTGTTAGATGTAGCCATATAAAGTCAGTGTAGGACAAGGTTTAGAGGCAGTCCCGGAATGCCTTCTGGAAGTAGTCGTACAGGAGCACGCGTACACTGGGAAGTTGCACAGTGCGTGTGGTGAAGACGATTAGTGAGCAGTCATGCAAGAAAGTGATCTCGTAAAACCTGATCGCCCGCCTAAGGATCTTGAAGATGGGTGTGGTTCTGGAGGCCTCAACTTGCAAGCTCTGTGCCACTACTTGGGATCGCTACATTAGTACCGGTTGGGAAACCTCATTTGATCCGGGTTTCCCAACCGTACAAGCAAACCGAGACTAAAAGTCTCAACCTTTAGTATCAAGTCAATTACTTGGTACTAAAGGTATCTTTAGTACCGGTTGGTAACACCAACCGTACTAAAGGGGGTCGCCAAGCAGCTGTGGCAGTGTGGCACGAGGCCTCTTTTAGTACCGGTTGGTGTTACCAACCTATACAAATGTGGATCTGCCTTTTCTTTTCCATTTTGTACATTTTTTTTTTTTTTACTCTGGGCTGCTATATGTATTCGTTTGCACGTATACTACTTCTATATGTTCATATTGTTCTCAGATGAGTTGAATTATTGTATGAAAGCAACTAACATATATACAATAATATTAAATTTTCAACTAATTAATTTGATTCCAAGGTCGATCTAGGTTCTGTCCATCATAGTGGAATTGTTCCGTGGGATCTACGATCTCATCCAAAATAAATCCTATGGTTTGTTCTTGAATTGCTGCGATGCTATCCAACAGGAGGAGTTCTTCATTCAGCCTCATTAGCTATCATTTGCAAAATGTGAATGTTAAATCAATGCTCCCACTACTATAGAATCCACGTATAGCATCGGTTCCAGATGGTTTGTAGTTGCGGGTCTCTAACCGACGCTATGCATGTGACACTTCAAATTGTTTTTGTAGTTGCTGTGGTAGCACCGACTCTAGCAATCAAGTTTCTAGCTATAGTTGATAGGATCAAATGAATGTAGAAACTATATTGTAGCGTCGATTCGTGGGACGCGTGAGTGAGGGTTGAACCACAATATCTAAAGTCGTTTGGAGGCATAACTTGATGGTAGAACCACAATATCTAAAGTCGATTGTAGGCATGACCTGAAGGTAGAATCACAATATCACTAGTACCGAAAAACTTTTTTGTTGCGGGCAAAAAACCTTTTACGTGGCGGGCATGGCTGCCCGCCACTAACGAAAGGTCACGGTTAATCGTGGCCTTTTCGGCGTGTGGCGCCGTGCCCGCCGCGGATAAATACCACGCCGTGGCGGGCAACATAAAGCGCCCGCCCACGCGAAATAAACTTTTAACCGTTGCGGGCGCTTTATGCTGCCGCAGCGGTTAAAAATTATTATGCGTGGCGGGCGCATTATGTTGCCCGCCACGCCTTGATTTTTTTAAAAAATAAAATAAAATGCTATATACATTTACATATACATATATATATACATATACATCTATCAATCCATACACACATATATATATATAAGAAAGACAGATACTCAAATATCATATATACATATATATACATCGATTCATATATACAAGTTTCACCGATCGATCCATTCGTTCATATCCAACAAGTACTAGCTAGTTAATTACAACTTTCATACAAAAATTGCGAGCTATATGTTATTTGGATAAAGATAGTCCTTAAGCCCTAGCTCTTCCCATCTCCTTAGCGGCGCAAACTGCGGAAACATCCCGACTCCTTTGTCCCACATTGAAGTACGTCGGCCTTCATGAACTACCATGTCTAGAACAAACTTGCGGATATGCGCTCTTTGTGTGCCTGAACCGCATCTCGTCGGTTGCCTTTTGTATTATCCCCTGTGAACTTGTTCCTTGAGTCCTTGAATTTGTCGGTAGCTGGATTTGTACCTTTTGCGGGCTCACGAGGTACTCACAGACGAAGAATCCACACAAGTTTGATCCGTGTGGTTGTTTGAGGCACCGCACACACAATAAACCGGTGTTATTAGTAATATCGAAGCAATAGCTAGGCGGTCGTACTAAGAAAAACTATGTTTCATTTAAATGCAGGGAAATCTCTCTTTGATTTTGAGTGTCTCTCCATTGCGCTCCTTACACTTCTCGGACCGTCGATCCCAGCATTCCGGATCCTTCAAGTACTGCTTGTAAGAGCTGTATGAAATGCACTATATTGTCAACGATATATGATATTCGACTCGAGTATATAATTGACTAAGGAGTTCATCGATCACTTACAATCTCAAGATTTGTTCAAAGTGTCGGTAGCCGTACGAGTTTGATGAGCCTTGTAGTGAGTCAAAGACAACGGCCCTCCCGTCCTGAGGATAGATCATGAAACAGATCCAATGTCCTACGAGCCCTATTCCGTATTGATAAGGCGCCAGAATACAATTATACCCATTTGGCTTGACCTTTTTCATTGCTGATGTCACGTACTCTGCTACTTCCAACTTCTTAGCTCTTTCTTGCTTTTTCCAGATCTTCTGTCTTTCCTCGTCCGTCAAGTTCACCAAGTCGGGATGGTCCGCTCTTAGTTTATAACCGATGATACATCTCTCATTAATGTGCGATGGAGAGAGGTAAATAATACCATTCTTTAACTTGTGGCCTGCATCGGCGCTCAACCTACAAGGACATGTGGCTGTGGCATAGGTACCTTTGAAACAAAGAATCTATATACGGATGCAAGGGACATGTGCAAGTAAAATTGCGCTTACATAGCAAACAAGGTGACTTGGGCAACGTCATTGTCCTGTCGACGAAGTAGTCTCGACATGTCATCGAATGTAACCAAGAACTGGACATCAGTGTGGTAGTGGAAGCACTCCATACGAAGAAGGACACTGAAGCTATGCAATCCACGCTTTGTGCACTCTATGTACCACGCATGGAACTTCCGAGTCTCCCAGTCCTCGGAATCGATGAGCTGGGCCTTTGGTATCATGTACTTCCCAAACTCGAACGAGCCGGGGCATTCGTCCGAGACAAACCCGACATGAGGTGGGGATTTTGGCCTGCAAAAGCGGCGGTACAAATGTTAGCTACGGTTGCGAAAAGAAGTAGCTAATACTCGTTGTAAAGAGCTGGAACTCATCATAGTTGTTGTATGTTTCGGGACTCTGGACCCCATCAGCTCCCACGATCCGCTACTTTCCTGCCACAACAATATGTCTACTTGTGTTCTCTGCGTTCATATAGTAGGCTACTTGTGCGACATTGGATGCAAGCACCCACTGATCATCTTTGTACCAGACACTTTGAAGGTTCACGGTGGTTAGCCCATAATCGTCCACTAGAACTGCCTGTGGCTTGACCCACTGGCAACGAAAAAAACGGATTCCTGTAGGTGACCGCCATAGTCAAGTTCCCATATTTCTTCGACTTGTGCGAAGCATGTCATCTTCTCCCCTGTCTCGTTGTTGATGCCCTCATATCGAACACCGCTGTTCTGTGATGCGCTCTTCTTGTCCTTCTCTTTCGTGTGGAACCTGTACCCGTTGACGTCATACCCTTGCCACGTGGTGATCTGCATGGACGGGCCTGACACAAGCTTCTTCACTGTCTCTGCATCATCTCCCGGGGGAATGTTCTGCTCTTTGAGCCACTTGAGGAAACTGTTCTTGTGTTCCTTCTCTGCCCATTCCTTCGAATTCGGGCGCTTCCTATTTGCACGGCGGAGCTCTTTGAGGTGCTTTTTAACATATGTGTCCATGATCACCAATTGATGAAGGATGCTGTAGTGAGCTTCTAGCACTGTTTGCCTAGGTACGTCGGTACGTGCTTTTCGCCCCGCGCACCCCATCCCCGAGGTTCTTCCTTCATGTTGATATACTGGAAGCCCAATAGCCCTCCCATCTTTTATGTACTTCATACACCAGTTCACGGCCTCCTGGCTTGTGTATGCCTCAATCATCGAGCCCTCTGGGTAAGCGCGGTTATGAACGAATCGATTGAGGGTAGACATTAGTCGCTCAGTGGTCCACATCGCCTGTAGGTACACGGGTCCGAGCTGCTCTATCTGATCAACCATGTGCACCATCAGGTGTGGCATGATATCAAAGAATGACGATTGGGAAGCACATCTCTATCGGCACATTGTTTCGCGATGAACTCTTTCAAATAAGCAGCGGATCGGCTTTGGCAATGACCTTACGGGTGATTTGGTTAAAGAAGTATGACATCCTTGTGACCAGCATCTTCACGTATTTTGGGACGAATAGCTTTGATCACAATTGGAAGAAACACCGTCAACATGATGTGAGCATCGTGCACGTTGAAGTTTGTCATCGTGAGGTCTTTCATGGATACCAGACTCTTGATGTTGGAAGAGAAACCGGTCGGTACCTTGATACCCCTCATCAATCGACACATAGCCAACTTTTCATCTCTCGTTAGGTTGTAGGCCGCACCTGGGAGTTCAGCTTTACCGTTCGGAAGCCGTGTAGCGTGAATTTTCGGTCGGATTCCCATGTTAGATCTTGACGTGACTTGATACCGTCCTTCGTCTTCAACTTTATATCCATCAGGAGACCGATCGTGCTTTCGAAGACATTTTTCTCAAGGTGCATAGAGTCGATCGCATGGGGTGTATGCGGTATCTTCGGTACTTTAGATACTTGAAGAAAATTGACTTCTTCTTGAAAGGAACGACGGGAGGAGGCGCTTCTTCTTCGATCCTCTAATTTATCCCTCTTTCTCTTCGATGTCTTGGAGGTGCCGTCTTCCTCATCTTTTTTCTTCTTCTTTCCAAACTCGCACTCCAAGTCCTTCACCATGTCAAACACCTTCGGACCATAACCAGTCGGTGACGGCTGAGGTTTCGACTTCGCCCTTGTTGTCAAAGTATATATTCATCTTCTCATCTACGTACCTATGCTTTCTGCAGAGGAAGTAATGCGTGTTCCATGTACACCGTTTTGGTGGATCCCTTCGGGTAAGTGGAGCGGGTTTCTTCGATGCAAACTGTATGCGAGGCGGTCTTCCCTTTAATCCGCCCCGATAATGAAAAAACAGGCCAGGGTAATCGGTGATGGTGACAAAGATGATGGCACGAAGAGTGAACTTCTCCCTTGCGATGCGCATCAACCATCTTGACCCCATCATCAAATAGTACGCATCTCCTCCATGAGCGGCTCCAGGAACACATCTATGTCGTTCCCGGGCTGCCTCGGTCCAGAAATCAGCATGGTGAGCAAAACATACCTCCGCTTTTGACAAAGATGTGGAGGTAGATTGTACATGGTGAGGACGACTGGCCACGTGCTGTGTGTGCTGCTCAGATCTCCAAATGGGTTCATTCCGTCGGTACTCAATGCAAACCGAACGTTCCTGGGCTCCTGTGCAAAGTCAGGGTAGGCGGCGTCAAAGTCTTGCCACTACTTAGCATCCGAAGGGTGTCGTAGCTTCCCGTCATCCTTTAGACGATCGCTAGGCGCATGCGGGTCATGTGCTTAGCATCCTCGGGGTTTCCATCTGAGCCCTTGATCTATCGATGGATCGGAAGGTACCACATTGATGTGGCGCTGGGCGTTTCCTCTGCGTGTAACCTTCCTCTTCCGCGTCCTGTGTTGACATGATCTTCTTCGCTGCCGCACTGGTTTTCTTCGCCCCCTTCTTCTTTTTTTTCGGCCGTCCTCCTTCCTCATCAACCTCGTCATCCACGCGACATCCGGCATTCCTCTTGTATCGACTAGCGCCACAGTGCGGACAACTGGTCAAATTCTCATACTGGTCGCCCCGATACAGGATACAGTGGTTCGGGCAGGCATCGAACTTTTTGACCTTCATTGCCACTGGCCGGATCAACTTCTTGGCATGATACGTATTTGCAGGAACCTTGTTAGGCGTTGTATACGTGGTAGCAAGGTAACTTACGAGCTCATTGAAGCTAGTGTCAGACCAGCCATGATGAGACTTCAACATCAGTAAATTCAGGTTAAAACTCAGCGCCGTGCAACCCTTCGGACTGTCTTTGTAAAGCGGATCAATTTTTGCTGCTTCATCCGTTTGAAGTTCTCCAACCATCTCGGGCACCCAAACGAGAATGTCGTCCTCATCGAGTCGGTTGACAAAATCTTCAAAAACTTCCGGACATCCTCCGGGCTGCGTCATAGGAGTCTCACGCTTTCGCCGTCCCCTCCATCACTACCACCGTCATCGTCGACGTCGGCCGTGCTTCGAATAAATCGATGGAATTGGACCGGTGGTGGACTTTTCGATCTTGGATCGTAGGGGACTGCTCGTACTTGGATCGACTGGTGGATTGAAGGGTGGAACTTCTTCGCCATGAAAAGTTCAGACCAAATAGTCATTGACGAAGCCATGCATGATTAGGTGAGATCGCACCAAGGTGTCATTGAACGCTTTCAGATTCTTGCATTTTGCGCAAGGACGAATAATCGAGGCTGTTGAATTATCTCATTTGTGTCGCCGCACGAGCAACAAACTTCTTCACCTCATCAATGTATTCGTCCTCAATCCTCAGCATCTCATACATCTAGTGGGCTCGGTGCCTCTCCATCCCCTGTCTCCCTGCTCTTCCAAAAAGCTACCGTTACATAGTACTCAAACCAAAAAAAAGAGAAGAAATTCCACCATAGATCTAGATCTAGTGAAAGGTAGTTTTCTCTCTCCTCCATGGATCTAGATCTAGAGAGGGGGATGAAAAAGAGGGAAAGAAAGATGAAAAGAGGCAAAAACCGACCAATTAGTGTATTCTCCTCCCCAAATCAAAGCCAAAAGACCCAAATCAAAATTTTTGTCAAAAATCTGGTCAAAACCTCCCCCCCCTCACACAAGTTGGAAGAGGAAGACCCGTGGAGGAAGAAGGAGGGGCGCCCGTCCAGGTTTTATAGGCCTCGGGCCTTTTGCGTGGCGGGTGCCTTAACTTGCTCGCCACGCAAAAGAAGGAGGACACGTGGCGGGGCGCCGCAGCGCGCCCGCCACGCTTAATATATTTGGCGTGGCGGGCACGTTGCGGCGCCCGCCACGGTTAAGGTCGTCTTTTGCGTGGCGGGCGCCCGCCACGTGAGAGCGCGCCAGCGGCCGCGGCGGGGGCGGATCATTTCGTGGACGGGTGCAAATTGTGCCCGCCATCGAAAGATCGGGCCCCCGCATAAAATGATTTCGTTACTAGTGTATCTTAATTCGATTGGCGGCACGACATGAAGGTAGAATCACAATATCTAAAGTCGTTTGGAGGCACGCGGCGTGATGGTAGAATCACAATATCTAAAGTCGTTTGGAGGCAAGATGTGAAGGTAGACTGTTGACGGCCGTTAAGTACCAATTTTACGCCATCAATATCTGCATAAAACCATCAAATGTCAATCACCAACATAGTGGTAGGAGTTATTTCTAACAAATTCCACGATTGTTGATGAATATTTGGATGCAGGTGAGAAACTACCAAAGTTGAGAGGAAATATATATAGAAAGGGAAGGAAATACTTCGACCAAGCGAGAGGTCGCCACGTGGCAAGGGAGGGCCCACAATCCTATCCAATCACCGACAAATGGGGCCAACTCCTTCGTGCATGGCTTGTGGACCCACTTGGCGACCCACCTGCCAATGCTGGGCCCGAGGGGCCCAAGCCCAGATCGGCCGACCCATGGGTCGGCCGACCCAGCCCACACGCCACTCGGCCATGGCTTCGGCGTGAGTCTTCCCCACGTGTTCCTTGTGACGGTTATGAGGCGGTTGCTGCTGGTGGAGTAACGGTGAAGGCAGGGACACATGTCCAAAGGAGAGGAAGAGGAGGAGAAGATGCTCATTGGATACTCCAAGGTTCTCCACTCTCCCAAGAAAGCTCCTAGCTATAAATAGGCCTCCTACCCCCCTCTCATTCCACACAGCATAGGCATGAACTGAATTGCAAGAGGCTCATTTGTACCCTTGTACACTAGAATAAAGTAGAGAGTGAAATAGAGAGACTTGGAGAAGATCCGGAGTTTGTCGGTATCTCTCTCTCTTTCTTTATATTTCAGCAATTACTTTACTCTAGTTGAGTATTACTTTATTTATTCAAGTATTACTTTACTCTAGTTGAAGTGATTGTGATTTATCTTGTGTGGATCACCTCTCAGTTAGTTCCTATTTAGCATCCTGGAATACTGTTCATTAGTCATAGTGATTAGTTTAGTGCATAGCTAATATTAGAGTAGTGTTTAATAGTGTAGACGTGGTGTCTATACTGTTGAATATCTATATTTGCTGCGTATCCCACCGTACGTTAGAGGTAGGTGTAGAGGTGGTGACAGCCCTCGAGATCACTTAAGTCCTCCCGGTCCGTATATGGGTTAGAGCGCGTTCTGGTAGTAGCGACTGTAACAGTACTGTCTAAATTATAGGGCCCACATACATATATCATTGTCCCATAGACCTCTGATAGAATGCATGTGTACCAAATAATCTAAACAGCACTATTGTTTCTCCGACAGGATCTCATCATTAACGAGTCATTGCAGCATTACAACATTTTATTCAATATATATGAGTAACAAAGAGGAAGGATTACATAACCATAATTTTACAAAAACCGGTTGAACAACATAAGTAGCTGAAGTAGCATTAAAAACGAACATAGTAGTAGTGGTGAGTAACATTAAACAGTATTAGACATAAGACCCTGCCCAGGGGTCACTGCATCTATTCCTCGGCATCCATCTGGAAAACCGTCATGCAACAGGGGCCAACACACATCCGCCCCTGGTTCTCACCTGCAACAAGGGTTTAAAGAACCCTGAGTACGGGAGTACTCAACAAGACTTAACCGACCAAAGGAAAGAGGAGAAGACTTCGGGTATGCGGCTGTGGGAGTCAAGGTAAGGTTTTAGCAAGATCAAGGACTCATTTTGCATAAAAGCTTACTAATAGTGAATCCTTACTTTCAATATTTTATTTCAAGTTTAGTAAAACCTACCATCTAGGTGATCCAAAACTAGAGCAACCACTTCTCTTCCAAACCATCATTTTAAAACTACACAGTTCCATGAATTAACTACGATGACAAGTCAGGGAATCGGGTCTCCTTCACCGAGAAGCACGGACGATTCGAATCGAGTTTAACTCACCCAGCTGGGGCTTCCCTTCCACACGATATATGTAGCACCTAAGCTTGCATATATCAACCATCTCCCAGTTCGCCCAAAACGGAAACGAGGCCTAGGCCACCCGGGAATACAGTACACCTCCAATCCGGAACTCTAACCCACGAGGGTACACGTACTCCCGCCATCTCTCCACTCCCGGTCTTGCGGTTGCCGTTTCGAATTGCATCCCCGAGATCGAGGCTTACTCAAAGCATGTGGTTGGTACTTGCTTCGACTTATCTGGGGTGACAGCCAGATAATCGTGCCTTTGACCCAACGGTCTCCGGCGCAGCATGCGTTCAACAGTCCCGATTGCACTCAGGCCCGACAACGGACGGTCCTTAATCGACACAGCCGGAAACACTACATAGAGACTCCATTCCCTATGCAAGTTACCCGACCGGTCTCAACTTTTCCAGCATCTCTACTCATATGTGAGACCACATTTAAAAGCTTGTAAAACATTTTATAGAAACCTACTCATTTAAGCATGGCATAGCAACTAAGCATTTTGAAATAAAACAGGTTATCAAGGATGATATTTCAATAAGCAAGGTTGATCATGCAGCAAATGGGTTATCACTCAACTCCTATTTACCTAATGCATCATATCATAAACATAGATGATTATATAACTTTGTAAAACGGCAAGGAAATGTTTAAATGCATTACCTAAGGAGTTCTCAAGGACCATTTGACCACAACATGATCCTTACTCCACAAAACAGCACCAAAATCACACATAACCTAAACCTAATCATGCATAAACCTTTCTCTTTTCTAAATAAAATAAACAAGGCATAATATAGCAATTATTCAAACTATCATGAAACAAGCCCAAACTTTTTGTACTTGCTGGACATAGCCTAAAACGAGAGACAAAATAATTTTCAGGCCAAACAGAAACTTCTATGATTTTATAAAAATCTACATAGGCTCATTTTTCAATTAAAAGGCATAATTTTGAAACCTAACAGATCAAGGTAAAACATGGGTTTCATATTTTTCCTACAAACTAGACATCATCGAGAGGCTCACACAAAAATTTTCATAATTTTTCAAGCAGCAGAAAAATTTTCTATGAATTAAACAAGAATCAGCACAACATAGCATTTTCGGGAAATAGAAAAACACTCTCTCTCTCTTTTCACGACACCGGTAGGGTCCAATGGTCAGCCCTCGTGATCCTCGCAAGGGGCCTTGGCTGGCCGGCGGGGATCTCGCCGGTGGCGAGGCCTCCGCCCCCGCGGCCTTCACCCAGCGCTCCCCTTCACCTTGCGCACCACCTACACCCTCTTCCCCCTCTCTCTGAGCTCAACAGCACCCCTACCGGCGGACATGGCGGCACGGCGGTGCTGTGCTCACCGGCGCAGCCCAACCGAGCCTTCCCCGGCCAAACCAAACACACCAGCCTACACAGCACGCCTAGGCGATCCTACTCCACCTATCAATCGAACTAAACCGGCCCTGAGAAGAGCGCGGCCATGCACGCGGCGGCGCGGAAGGGCGAGCCTCGCCGGCGTCGACGTTCCGGCCACATCCGCGTGGTAGAGTTCAAGCAAGGACGTCCTACAGCTTCGCTAGAGTGCGGGGATCATGATGCTCACGTTGGTTGGCTTGAAGACAAGTCGGAGACGGGTCGACGGCGTGAACAGCGGCTCCAGCGGCAAGCTCCGGCGGCGGCGATGTCGTTCCGGTGATCCTGGAGCACGAAAAGGAAAACCGGCGAGCATCGTGATTAGGGCGGGAAGTAGGAATGGAAGCTTGAGAAGAATTGCAAGTTGAAGCCCACGGTGACGGCGGTGGGCGGTGTGACGGCGCGCGGCGGCGGCCGCCGGCCTCCGGAAAGACGGCGTCGCGCGGGCAGCTCCGGGGATGAGAGCGGGTGGTTTCGGGCTCAATCGATTCGCAATGGGGAGGCGGAATGGTGGTCAGGATGGAATGACGAATGATGAAACGAGTGCTGCGAATTTGAGAGAGAGGAAGAGGCGGCCGGCGGCGGGATAAGGACGTCGGGAGCGGTTATCCATGGCGCCGGGGCCCTCCCCGCCTTTCGGGATAGACATGGGGTGCGAAGGGGACACGATGGCGGACGCGTACGACATGTTGGGACAGCGCTGGCACTCGCGGGCGGCCGGAAACATCGAGGCGGCCACGCCGGCGAGCAGTCTGCCTGCCTGCCTGCCCTGTTCTTCCCCTTTTCTTCTATCTTCTAAACCCTAGCACTGAATTTCGTCAAATTCTCCCAAAAACTGAACTGCACTCAAAAATATCCAAATACAAAAGTTTCATGAAATTTCGAGTTCTACAACTTTCTCAATTGGGGCATTTTCAAATTCGGACTGGAAATATGATTTTTGAAATAGGGTAGATTTGAATTCAAAAAGGGGTTTGAAATTACTTTAAAATTTTGAACTGAACTTCAAAAACTCAAAACATCAAAGTTGTTCACCTCAAAGAGATCTACAACTTTGATAAACCACTTTTTGCCAAATTCCAAATGGTTTTGAAATTATAGAAAAGGGGGTAAAAGGAGGTTTTGGAATTAGGGATTTTTCATACAAGCATTTCACACATGGCATTCAAATATTTATTCATTTCATATAGGCACAAGCAACCTAGTATATAAACTTGTTTTAGTGAATGCATATCAAGGTTAACTAACATGGATACTTGCAATGCTCATGATGACATGACCTGATTTTAGTGTTAGTAACACCAGGGTGTTACAGCTCTTTCCCCCTTAAAGAAATCTCGTCCCGAGATTTAGAACGCTAAACAGCATAACGGCAAAGGAAATGTGTCAGACAGGCACACCCCTACCTTTTACAGAAAACAAAACAGCATCCTATACAGCATAATCTACAAGGCTCACAAGGACAAACTACACTCTACTAAGAGAGCTACAAGCTAAATAGAAGCATAGAACTCCGGGAAATGCTCCTGTAGGTACTCTTCTGACTCCCATGTGGCTTCTTCTTCAGAATGTTGATTCCACTGAATTTTATACCACCCATTTGTCCTCTCCCGCGAAAGTGACACGGTCTTTCTGATCCAGAACCCTGACAGGATACTCGGAATAGGTCAAATCAGGCTCAAGTTCAACTCCTTCAAAGTCAATCACTTCATCTGGCACTCTGAGACATTTCTTCAGCTGTGATACATGGAACACATTATGTACTGCTGAAAGCTGTTCTGGCAATTTCAAACGGTATGCCACTTTCCCACATCGCTCCATAATCTGAAATGGTCCGATGTATCGAGGCGCTAACTTCCCTTTGACCCCAAAACGTTTCACTCCTTTCATCGGAGATACCTTCAGATAAACCAAATCTCCTTCTGAGAACCTCAAAGGCATGCATCTCTTGTCAGCATAACTCTTCTGACGAGACTGTGCTGCTTTCATATTTGCTTGTATAATGCGAACCTTCTCTTCTGCATCTTTTACTAAATCAACACCAAAGAACCATCTTTCTCCGGGCTCAGACCAATTCAAGGGAGTTCTACATGTACGACCATACGAGCTTCAAAAGGTGCCATTTTGATACTTCCTTGATAACTATTGTTGTAAGAAAATTACGCCAAGGGCAAACATTCATCCCACTTGGCGGGGTAGGTAAGGACACGGGCTCTCAACATATCTTCTAGGATCGATTAACTCTCTCGGTCTGTCCCCGGTGCGTGGATGGTAGGTCAGATCTTTGTTATTAAGCTTAGTGCCCAATGATTTTCGCAATTCTTTCCGAATTTGTCCATAAACACTGAGCCCTGTCAGGAAACAATAACCTTTTGGCGCACCGTGAAGTCGAATATTTGATTAATATACAATTCAGCATACGTCTTTCTTTGTGGTATCATCCTTGGCGGCAAGAAATGTGCTATCTTGGTTAAGCGATCAACGATGACCCGGATAGAATTAAACCCTCTTCTTGTTGTCTGGGTAGGCCAACAATAAAAATCCATACCGATTTCCTCCCATTTCGGGATGGGGCGGTAGAGGATTTGCTTGATCTGCGGGCTTCATGTGCACGGCTTTAACTTCGGTGATAAGTATCGCACTTGGCTACATATTGGGCAATCTCAATTTTCATCTTGGTCCACGGAATCTACGTTTCAAGTCGATACATCTTAGTCTTTGCCTAGATGAATAGTGTATCTTATGAGATGTGCTTCATCGAGGATCGACAACGTAACTCATGGACTTTTGGTACAACGGGCGATTCTTGAGCCATAACACATCAGCTTCATCAATTCTAAAACAAGTAGGCTTCCCACTTGTAACTTTCTTTTTGATACAAGCTACACCTTTGCTTTCTTCTTTGTCTTTGTAATAATTTGATCTCTCGAGTGGGTGAGCGGAGGAAATTTGGATACGGATCCTTGTTCAACAATTTCTATATTGAATTTCTCTAGCTCTTGACATAAGATCTTTGTTTTTTTCGGACTTCTTTGTCAAGCGATTGCGGTGAGCCTTGCGGACCGAGTGCATCGGCAACTACATTTGCCTTACCGGGATGGTAATGCACTTCAAGATCATAATCTTTAATCAATTCTAGCCATCTTCTGCGCCGCATATTCAGCTCGATCGAGTGAAGATATACTTCAAACTCTTATGATCGTATATATATGACAAGTATTACCCAACAGGTAATGCCGCCAAATTTTCGAGCATGGACTCTGGCCGCTAACTCTAAGTCATGAGTTGGATAATGTTCTTCATGACGTTTGAGCATGTCGAGAGGCATAAGCAATGACTCGCCTTCTTGCATCAATACACAACCAATCCCAATACGGAAGCATCGCGATGGAGACATCAAACGGCTTCTCAATATCGGTCTGTGCTAAAAGCGGTCTTTGTTGTCGGTGACTTTTCAGTCCGGAAAGCTTTCTCACATTCGGGTGACCGGACAAACTTAGTTTGATTTTTCAAACAACTTCGATAATAGGCTTAGCTACTTTAGAGAAGTTAGGAATAAATCGACGGTAATAACCCGCCATTCCCAAGAAACTACGAACTTCATGAACACTAGTTGGCGGTTTCCAATTCAGAATATCTTTCACTTTGCTCGGGTCGACAGCAACTCCTTCTGCTGACAGCACATGACCCAAAAATTGCACTTCTCCTAGCCAGAACTCACACTTGCTGAATTTGGCATACAGCTGATGTTCTCTCAGACGAGTCAAAACAATTCTGAGGTGCTCAGCATGTTCTTCTTTGTTCTTAGAATAGATCAGAATATCATCAATGAAGACCACTACAAACTTGTCAAGCTCAGGCATAAAGACTGAGTTCATCAGGTACATGAAATGAGTCGGGGCATTGGTTAACCCAAAGGACATAACCAAATACTCATATAAACCATATCTAGTGGTGAATTTGTTTTTGGCACATCTTACGGCTTAATTTTTATCGATGACGGCGATCTCAAGTCTATCTTGGAAAAGACCTTAGCTCTCGCAAGTTGATCAAACAGCAAATCAATTCGGGGTAAGGGGTATTTATTTTTAATCGTCACCTCATTCAAAGGACGATAATCTACACACAACCTCAGAGTTTGATCTTTCTTTTTCACAAATAAAGCAGGACATCCCCAAGGTGATGAACTAGGTTGGATAAAACCTTTGTCAAGCAACTCTTGCAACTGGGTTTTTAGCTCCGCTAACTCTTTAGGTGGCATTCTGTAAGCTCTCCTAGATATTGGGGCAGTCCCGGGTTTCAATTCTATGTTGAACTGAACATCTCTGTCAGGTGGTAGACCAGGCAAATCATCTGGAAACACATCCGAAAATTCACAGACTACCGGAATATTTTTCACTTCCTTGACCGAAACAGCATAGACTGTCTCAACAGTCCTCTTTGGAATGGGAAGTTGGATAAGAAGTTGAATTACTATCGGGTAAATTCATTTTGATTGTTCTATTCAAAGTGTCGATGACAACACCATCTTTGATACATCCAATTCGTCCCAAGGATCACATCTATATCTTGATCCTTTAAAATTATCATGTTAGTGGGAAACTTGTGCCCACCCAACACTATAGGTACTTGACATACCATTTCCTTAGTACACAGTCGCCCCCAGAGATCAGCGTATAAAGAAATTCTCTTTTGTTTCATAGCGGGTATTTCATGCTTGACCACAAATGTTCTATTGATGAATGTATGTGATGCACCAGAATCAAATAAGGTAACTGCAGGGTGATTAGCAACAGGAAACATACCCATCATAACAGGCTTCCCTGTAGGTATCTCTTCAGCATTAGTATAGAACACCCGGCCAGTTTTCTTTTCAACCTTTCCCTTACATTGCATTTTGTCCCTTTGTTGTTCTTGTTTGCGGTGGCGACTTCGGATGCACCACGAAAGTTGGGGTTGTACCTCAGAGGATTGGGGCATTCTCGGGGAATAGTGACCGGGCTTGCCCACGGTTGAAACGAGATAGGACCACCTTGGCCCCGTGGGGCGGGGTTACGAATGATAGGGGCATTCACGGGCGTGGATAGGTAAGAGGCTGCGGCGGGCGACAAATGGTCTCTTTGCCTAGGCTGAAAGCGTGGTGGACGAAAAGTAGGGCGAGAATGGTTTTCTGGGGGTGACAAAATATTTTCTGGCGCTTCATGTTGCCACCCGGAAAAACCGAGAGGACACATTCTTCTTCTTACCCTTGAGCTCCTTATCCGGCGATATGTCTCCTCAGCATTCGGTGCAATGTCAACCACCTCATGATAGGTATCTGCAGGACGAATTATCATCATGGTCTTAAGCTTAGAATTCAGGCCTCGCAGAAAGTACTCCTTCTTCTTTGCATCAGTGTCCACATGTGCTCCGGCATAAGGGGACAGATGATTGAATTGACCAACATCTTGCATCACGGTGCGGTCATTACGTTTTCAGACTCTATAAATTCTGTCAGCTTCTTAGCCATCACACCTTCTGGAATATAATGAGCACGGAAGGCTTGGCGAAACTCAGCCCAAGTCACCGCGGTGACGGTGGTCGCATAGCAAGGAAATTTGCCCACCAGGCACTTGCACCATCTCTAAGCTGCTGTGCTGCAAAGGCTAGTTTGTGGTGTTCAATGCACCCTTCTACAAGTTCAAATTTCAGCTCCATAGTGCGAAGCCAGGCATCAGCTTTCAAAGGCTCCTCTGCCTTACGGAACACTGGTGGACAAGTGTCAGTGAAGTCACGGTACAGATTCTCCTGCCTATTATTCGGGCGTTCATGATCACGGGGCTGATTATTCTGTGCCATTTCTCTCATAAAGCGGGTATTCTCAGTGGTAGCATTGACTAAGGCTGCTATGGCATCAGTCAGAGTAGGAGGGACTGGTGGTGGATTGGGTATGTCATCCCCACCACGAGAAGTACCAAAGACGATCGTGAGCGGGTTGAAGCGGGGCATCTGTTTATTTAAGCAAACCAAACTTAGACTTTATTCAACTTAAACAAGCATACAAACCAAACAGCACACTACTAGGTTCACAGCATACAAAGCACACACTTCTGCACGCAGGCAGAACTACCCTTTCCCACTAGGGTTTTATTTATGCTACAGCTATCCTATTTTACAACTGTCTTCTCATACTACCACTTCATCAGACTAAGCATCATCATCACTGTCAGAACACAGCACCACTATCTCAGGCTCTATCTCCTCATCTTCATCCTCATCATCACTTATCACTATAATCTACGGGCGGCTTCATTACGGGCGGTGATTTTCGGCTCTTCTCCAAAGTCTCCATAAAGGGTCTTTCTTTGGTGAAAGGCCTCATCTGATTACCATTATACGCTGCGGGTCCTCTACCTCATGCTCGGCTCACATATATAGTACATGGCTGCGTAAAGTCCATATGCTCCAGTTCCTTTTCTTCCGGGAACTCACGCTCATCAAGATCTTGCTGCTCATTTTTTGCCCCGGAATGCACGCCAATCGTAGATAGCATCCTCCCTTTCCTCCCCTAACTACGCCGACTCTTGGTTCGGCCTCCAAATCATCATTTGTGGGTTGGTGAAGCCATAGGCTGCTTTATTCTTTATTCTTC
The DNA here is from genome assembly GCA_015847255.1 of Hyparrhenia diplandra. Taxonomy (NCBI): domain Eukaryota; kingdom Viridiplantae; phylum Streptophyta; class Magnoliopsida; order Poales; family Poaceae; genus Hyparrhenia; species Hyparrhenia diplandra. The sequence continues at coordinate 137,750 of JADLZK010012146.1, forward strand.
TTTGTTCCCCCTTCTTTGCTTCTTCTGCTGCGGCTACTACCTCCCTTCTGCCGCTGGCGCTTTACGGCTATTGCCTCCATGGTCGCTTCTTTGCGGGATTTCTTTGCCTCCTCTGCTTAGCTTCTTTGCCATTGCCTCTTGGAGCAAGCTGGTGGCGAGGCACGCCAAGTGGTCCAGCCCTCTTGCGTGGAGTCTGCTTGGTGCGGGCCATCCTGTAGAGGTTAAGGTTAGAGATTAGGCTAAAGAAAACCTAGAGTTTAGCAAGAATAGGGTGGTTATTCCTATCCCAAACCTCATTAAAGGGAAAAAGTTTTATTAACATGGTTAATTAAGCATGATGCATGAATCATTACTTACGAAACTAAGCATACAAAATTTTTAGTTTCATTAGCATGATTAACATAGGGCAATATGACATGTTACTCCACTACATAACTTTGAAGTATAGAGAAGTATTTAAACTTGAGTTAGGATGAGTATAAGCAATTTGGACCAAAGTAAGAATTCAAATTATTTTGACACAAATCATTTTGAAGTTTTTGAAAAAGCAATGCTACAGTAACTCTATTAATGATCATTGCTTTGATACTCACTTGTTTATAATGATCTTGTCTAAATTATAGGGCTCACATACATGTATCATTGTCCCATAGACCTCTGATAGAATGCATGTGTACCAAATAATCTAAACATCACTATTGTTTCTCCAACAGGATCTCATCATTAACGAGTCATTGCAGCATTACAACATTTTATTCAATATAACAGAGTAACAGGCGGAAGGATTACATAACCATAATTTTACAAAACCCGGTTGAACAACATAAGTAGTGAAGTAGCATTAAAAGCGAGAACATAGTAGTAGTGGTGAGTAACATTAAACGGTATTAGACATAAGACCCTGCCCAGGGGTCACTGCATCTATTCCTCGGCATCCATCTGGAAAACCGTCATGCAACAGGGGCCAACACACATGCCCCTTTGGTTCTCACCCGCAACAAGGGTTTAAAGAACCCCCGAGTGCGGGAGTACTCAACAAGACTTAACCGACCAAAGGAAAGAGGAGAAGACTCGGTATGCAGGCGTGGGGAGTCAAGGTAAGGTTTTAGCAAGATCAAGGACTCATTTTGCATAAAAGCTTACTAATAGTGAATCCTTACTTTCAATATTTTATTTCAAGTTTAGTAAAACCTACCATCTAGGTGATCCAAAACTAGAGCAACCACTTCTCTTCCAAACCATCATTTTAAAACTACACAGTTCCATGAATTAACTACGATGACAGGTCAGGGAATCGGGTCTCCTTCACCGAGAAGCACGGACGATTCGAATCGAGTTTAACTCACCCGGTGGGGCTTCCCTTCCACACGATATATGTAGCACCTAAGCTTGCATATATCAACCATCTCCGTTTCGCCCAAAACGGAAGCGAGGCCCTACGCCACGGGAATACTGATTACACCTCCAATCCGGGACTCTAACCCACGAGGGTACACGTACTCCCGCCATCTCTCCACTCCCAGTGCGCGGTTGCCGTTTCCGATTTGCATCCCCCGAGATCAGGCTTACTCAAAGCATGTGGTTGGTACTTGCTTTGACTTATGCGGGGTGACGGTGACCGGATATTCGCGTGCCTTTGACCCGCGGTCTCGGTAGCGACATGCGTTCAACGGTCCGATTGCACTCGGGCCGACAACGGGACGGTCCTTAATCGACACGGTAGGAAACACTACATAGAGACTCCATTCCCTATGCAAGTTACCCGACCGGTCTCAACTTTTCCAGCATCTCTACTCATATGTGAGACCACATTTAAAAGCTTGTAAAACATTTTATAGAAACCTACTCATTTAAGCATGGCATAGCAACTAAGCATTTTGAAATAAAAAAGGTTATCAAGGATGATATTTCAATAAGCAAGGTTGATCATGCAAGCAAATGGGTTATCACTCAACTCCTATTTACCTAATGCATCATATCATAAACATAGATGATTATATAACTTTGTAAAACGGCAAGGAAATGTTTAAATGCATCCGGGGCTTGCCTTCGTTGACGATATATTCGGCTCAAGATTATTCTCCGTAAATTAATTCCCTCCTCAACGGGACACCGAACCTCCTCGTAAATATCCTCAACGGTGATACCCTCGTTCACTACACGACATAAAATGCATGCTTCAATATGATGCCATAATATTAAACATGATGCTTGAAAGTGCATGGAAACAAACATTCATTTAAACATAGCATATTAAAGTTGCAACCCAACAAAACCAACTTGTTGGAGTATAAGATATCATCACCATTACCTAAGGAGTTCTCAAGGACCATTTGACCACAACATGATCCTTACTCCACAAAACAGCACCAAAATCACACATAACCAAAACCTAATCATGCATTAACCTTTCTCTTTTCTAAATAAAATAAACAAGGCATAATATAGCAATTATTCAAACTATCATGAAACAAGCCCAAACTTTTTGTACTTGCTGGACATAGCCTAAAACAGAGACAAAATAATTTTCAGGCCAAACAGAAACTTCTATGATTTTATAAAAATCTACATAGGCTCATTTTTCAATTAAAAGGCATAATTTTGAAACCTAACAGATCAAGGTAAAACATGGGTTTCATATTTTTCCTACAAACTAGACATCATCAGAGGCTCACACAAAAATTTTCATAATTTTTCATGCAGCAGAAAATTTTCTATGAATTAAACAAGAATCAGCACAACATAGCATTTTCTGGGAAATAGAAAAACAGCTCTCTCTCTCTCTCTTTCACGCCGACGGGTCCTGGTCCTGATCGACCTACATGGCGATCGGCTACGGGCGGCGCTGACTGACCGGCGGGATCTCCGCCGGTGGCGAGGCCTCCGGCCACGCGGCCTTCACCCACGCGCTCCCCTTCACCTTGCGCACCACCTACACCCTCTTCCCCCCTCTCTCTCGAGCAGCACAAAGACACCGCCGGGCGGACATGGCGACGGGCGGTCTTTGTGCTCACCGGCGTAGCCCAACCGAGCCTTCCCGGCCAAACCAAACACACCAGCCTACACAGCACGCCTAGGCGATCCTACTCCACCTATCAATCGAACTAAACCGCCCCGAGAAGAGGGCGGCCATGCACGCGGCGCGGTAGGGCGAGCCGCCGGCGTCGACGTTCGGCCACATCCTCGTGGTAGAGTTCAAGCAAGGACGTCCTACGGCCGCTAGAGTGCGGGGATCATGATGCTCACGTTGGTTGGCTTGAAGACAAGTCGGAGACGGGTCGACGGCGTGAAATGGGGCGGCTCCGGCGGGCAAGCTCCGACACGCTGGCGATGTCGTTTGGTGATCCTAGAGCACCTAAAAAGGAAAACCGGAGAGCATCGTGATTAGGACGGGAAGTAGGAATGGAAACGAAGAATTGCAAGTTGAAGCCCACGGTGATGAGCGGTGGGCGGTGACGACGAGGGCGGCGGCTGGCCGCCGGGCCGGAAAGACGGCGTCGCGCGGGTAGCCGGGGATGAGAGCGGTGGTTTCGGGCTCAATCGATTCGCAATGGGGAGGCGGAATGGTGGTCGGGGATGGAATGACGAATGATGAAACGAGTCGCTGCGAATTTGAGAGAGAGGAAGAGGTGGCCGGCGGGATAAGGGACGTCGGGGGAGCGGTTATCCATGGCGTCGGGGCCCTCCTGCCGCTCGGGATAGACATGGGGTGCGAAGAGGACACGATGGCGGGGCCAGCGACGACACGTTGGGACAGTTGGCACTCGCGGGCGGCGGAAACGTCGAGGCGGCCACGCGGTGAGCGATCTGCACCGCCCGCCGCCCTGTTCTTCCCCTTTTCTTCTATCTTCTAAACCCTAGCACTGAATTTCGTCAAATTCTCCCAAAAACTGAACTGCACTCAAAAATATCCAAATACAAAAGTTTCATGAAATTTCGAGTTCTACAACTTTCTCAATTGGGGCATTTTCAAATTGATTTGGAAATATGATTTTTGAAATAGGGCAGATTTGAATTCAAAAAGGGGTTTGAAATTACTTTTAAAATTTTGAACTGAACTTCAAAAACTCAAAACATCAAAGTTGTTCACCTCAAAGAGATCTACAACTTTGATAAACCACTTTTGCCAAATTCCAAATGGTTTTGAAATTATAGAAAAGGGGGTAAAAAGGAGGTTTTGGAATTAGGGATTTTTCATACAAGCATTTCACACATGGCATTCAAATATTTATTCATTTCATATAGGCACAACCAACCTAGTATATAAACTTGTTTTAGTGAATGCATATCAAGGTTAACTAACATGGATACTTGCAATGCTCATGATGACATGACTGATTTTTAGTGTTAGTAACACCGTGGTGTTCTGACTCTTTCCCCTTAAAGAAATCTCGCCCCGAGATTTAGAACGCTAAACAAAGATAACGGCAAAGGAAATGTGTCGACACGGGCACACCCCTACCTTTTACAGAAAACAAAACAGCATCCTATACAGCATAATCTACAAGGCTCACAAGGACAAACTACACTCTACTAAGAGAGCTACAAGCTAAATAGAAGCATAGAACTCCGAGAAATGCTCCTGTAGGTACTCTTCTGACTCCCATGTGGCTTCTTCTTCAGAATGTTGATTCCACTGAATTTTATACCACCTGACTGTCCTCCTGCGAGTGACACGGTCTTTCTGATCCAGAACCCTCACAGGATACTCGGAATAGGTCAAATCAGGCTCAAGTTCAACTCCTTCAAAGTCAATCACTTGATCTGGCACTCTGAGACATTTCTTCAGCTGTGATACATGGAACACATTATGTACTGCTGAAAGCTGTTCTGGCAATTTCAAAGGGTATGCCACTTTCCCACATCGCTCCATAATCTGAAATGGTCCGATGTATCAAGGCGCTAACTTCCCTTTGACCCCAAAACGTTTCACTCCTTTCATCGGAGATACCTTCAGATAAACCAAATCTCCTTCTGATAACCTCAAAGGCATGCATCTCTTGTCAGCATAACTCTTGGGACGAGACTGTGCTGCTTTCATATTTGCTTGTATAACGCGAACCTTCTCTTCTGCATCTTTTACTAAATCAACACCAAAGAACCATCTTTCTTCGGGCTCAGACCAATTCAAGGGAGTTCTACATCTACGACCATACAGAGCTTCAAAAGGTGCCATTTTGATACTTCCTTGATAACTATTGTTGTAAGAAAATTCTGCCAAGGGCAAACATTCATCCCACTTGGCAGGGTAGGTAAGGACACAGGCTCTCAACATATCTTCTAGGATCTGATTAACTCTCTCAGTCTGTCCCCCAGTCTGTGGATGGTAGGCTGTACTGTTATTAAGCTTAGTGCCCAATGATTTCTGCAATTCTTTCCAGAATTTGTCCATAAACACAGAGCCTCTGTCAGAAACAATAACCTTTGGCGCACCGTGAAGTCTGAATATTTGATTAATATACAATTCAGCATACGTCTTTGCTGTGGTATCATCCTTGACTGGCAAGAAATGTGCTATCTTGGTTAAACGATCAACGATGACCAAGATAGAATTAAACCCTCTTGCTGTCTTGGGTAGGCCAACAATAAAATCCATACCGATTTCCTCCCATTTCCAGGATGGAACTGGTAGAGGATTTAACAGTCCTGCGGGCTTCATGTGCACAGCTTTAACTCGCTGACAAGTATCGCACTTGGCTACATATTGGGCAATCTCAATTTTCATCTTGGTCCACCAGAATCTCTGTTTCAAGTCCTGATACATCTTAGTGCTGCCTGGATGAATAGAGTATCTTGTGAGATGTGCTTCATCGAGGATCTGACAACGTAACTCATGGACTTTTGGTACAACCAGACGATTCTTGAACCATAACACATCAGCTTCATCAATTCTAAAACAAGTAGGCTTCCCACTTGTAACTTTCTTTTTGATACAAGCTACACCTTTGCTTTCTTGCTGTGCTGTAATAATTTGATCTCTCAGAGTGGACTGAACAGTGAGGCTGGATACAGATCCTTGTTCAACAATTTCTATATTGAATTTCTCTAGCTCTTGACATAAGATGCTGTTTTTCAGACTTGCTGTCAAACAGTTGCAGTGAGCCTTGCGACTGAGTGCATCGGCAACTACATTTGCCTTACCAGGATGGTAATGCACTTCAAGATCATAATCTTTAATCAATTCTAGCCATCTTCTCTGTCGCATATTCAGCTCTGACTGAGTGAAGATATACTTCAAACTCTTATGATCTGTATATATATGACAAGTATTACCCAACAGGTAATGCCGCCAAATTTTCAGAGCATGGACTACTGCTGCTAACTCTAAGTCATGAGTTGGATAATGTTCTTCATGACGTTTGAGCTGTCGAGAGGCATAAGCAATGACTCTGCCTTCTTGCATCAATACACAACCAATCCCAATACCAGAAGCATCGCAGTAGACATCAAACGGCTTCTCAATATCAGGCTGTGCTAAAACTGGTGCTGTTGTCAGTGACTTTTCCAGAGTCTGGAAAGCTTTCTCACATTCAGGTGACCAGACAAACTTAGTTTGATTTTTCAGCAACTCAGTAATAGGCTTAGCTACTTTAGAGAAGTTAGGAATAAATCGACGGTAATAACCCGCCATTCCCAAGAAACTAAGAACTTCATGAACACTAGTTGGCGGTTTCCAATTCAGAATATCTTTCACTTTTGCTCGGTCGATAAAGAACTCCTTCTGGCCGATAGCACATGACCCAAAAATTGCACTTCTCCTAGCCAGAACTCACACTTGCTGAATTTGGCATACGGTGATGTTCTCTCGGGACGAGTCAAAACAATTGCGAGGTGGTGCTCAAAGATGTTCTTCTTTGTTCTTAGAATAGATCAGAATATCATCAATGAAGACCACTACAAACTTGTCAAGCTCAAGCATAAAGACTGAGTTCATCAGGTACATGAAATGAGCCGAGGCATTGGTTAACCCAAAGGACATAACCAAATACTCATATAAACCATATCTAGTGGTGAACGCTGTTTTTGGCACATCTTCTGGCTTAATTTTTATCTGATGATAGCCTGATCTCAAGTCTATCTTGGAAAAGACCTTAGCTCCCGCAAGTTGATCAAACAGCAAATCAATTCGGGGTAAGGGGTATTTATTTTTAATCATCACCTCATTCAAAGGACGATAATCTACACACAACCTCAGAGTTTGATCTTTCTTTTTCACAAATAAAGCAGGACATCCCCAAGGTGATGAATTAGGTTGGATAAAACCTTTGTCAAGCAACTCTTGCAACTGGGTTTTTAGCTCCGCTAACTCTTTAGGTGGCATTCTGTAAGCTCTCCTAGATATTGGGACAGTCCCGGGTTTCAATTCTATGTTGAACTGAACATCTCTGTCAGGTGGTACACCAGGCAAATCATCTGGAAACACATCCGGAAATTCACAGACTACCGGAATATTTTTCACTTCCTTGACAGAAACAGCACAGACTATCTCAACAGTCCTCTTTGGAATGGGAAGTTGGATAAGAAGTTCAGAATTACTATCAGGTAAATTCATTTTGATTGTTCTATTCAAAGTGTCGATGACAGCACCATGCTGATACATCCAATTCATCACAAGGATCACATCTATATCTTGATCCTTTAAAATTATCATGTTAGTGGGAAACTTGTGCCCACCCAACACTATAGGTACTTGACATACCATTTCCTTAGTACACAGTCGTCCCCCAGGAGACTGTATAAAGAAATTCTCTTTTGTTTCCGCAACAGGTATTTCATGCTTGACCACAAATGTTCTATTGATGAATGTATGTGATGCACCAAAATCAAATAAGGTAACTGCAGGGTGATTAGCAACAGGAAACATACCCATCATAACAGGCTTCCCTACAGGTATCTCTTCAGCATTAGTATAGAACACCCGGCCAGTTTTCTTTTCAACCTTTCCCTTCTGTGCATTTTGTCCACTGTTGTTCTTGTTCTGCAGCTGCTGACTTCCAGATGCACCCTGAAAGTTGGGGTTGTACCTCCGAGGATTGGGGCATTCTCGGGAATAGTGACCAGGCTTGCCACAGTTGAAACCAGATAGGACCACCTTGGCCCTGTGGGCGGGGTTCACGAATGCGAGGGGGCATTCGGCCGGGCGTGGATAGGTAAGAGCTGCGGCAAGCGACAAATGGGCTGGCGCCTAGGCCGAAAGCGTGGTGGGACGAAAAGTAGGACGAGAATGGTTTACAGGGTGATAAAATATTTTCTGGCGCTTCATGTTGCCACCAGAAAAACCAGAGGACACATTCTTCTTCTTACCCTTGAGCTCCTTATGCTGACAATATGTCTCCTCAGCATTCAGTGCAATGTCAACCACCTCATGATAGGTATCTGCAGGACGAATTATCATCATGGTCTTAAGCTTAGAATTCAGGCCTCGCAGAAAGTACTCCTTCTTTGCATCAGTGGCCACATGTGCTCCGGCATACTGGGACAGATGATTGAATTGACCAACATATTGCATCACGATGCGGTCATTCTGCTTTTTCACTCTATAAATTGCAATCGACTTCTTAGCCATCACACCTTCTGGAATATAATGAGCACGGAAGGCTTGGCGAAACTCAGCCCAAGTGACACGGTGACCAGCTGGCTGCATAGCAAGGAAATTTGCCCACCAGGCACTTGCACCATCTCTAAGCTGCTGTGCTACAAAGGCTGGTTTGTGGTGTTCAGTGCACCCTTCTACAAGTTCAAATTTCAGCTCCATAGTGCGAAGCCAGGCATCAGCTTTCAAAGGCTCCTCTGCCTTACGGAACACTGGTGGACAAGTGTCAGTGAAGTCACGGTACAGATTCTCCTGCCTATTATTCGGGCGTTCATGATCACGGGGCTGATTATTCTGTGCCATTTCTCTCATAAAGCGGGTATTCTCAATGGTAGCATTGACTAAGGCTGCTATGGCATCAGTCAGAGTAGGAGGGACTGGTGGTGGATTGGGTATGTCATCCCCACCACGAGAAGTACCAGCACGATCAGCAGAACGGGTTGAAGTAGGCATCTATTTATTTAAGCAAACCAAACTTAGACTTTATTCAACTTAAACAAGCATACAAACCAAACAGCACACTACTAGGTTCACAGCATACAAAGCACACACTTCTGCACGCAGGCAGAACTACCCTTTCCCACTAGGGTTTTATTTATGCTACAACTATCCTATTTTACAACTGTCTTCTCATACTACCACTTCATCAGACTAAGCATCATCATCACTGTCAGAACACAGCACCACTATCTCAGGCTCTATCTCCTCATCTTCATCCTCATCATCACTTATCACTATAATCTCTGGACCGGCTTCATTCTGGGCTTCAGGGATTTCCAGCTCTTCTCCAAAGTCTCCATAAGGGTGCTGCTGGTGAAAGGCCTCATGCAGATTACCATTATACGCCTGCAGGTCCACTACCTCATGCTCCAACTCACATATATAGTACATGGCTGCAGTAAAGTCCATATGCTCTAGTTCCCTTTCTTCCAGGAACTCCTGCTCATCAAGATCGCGCTGCTCCAGCTGTCCCTGGAGTACGCCAATCTGTAAGATAGCATCCTCCCTTTCCTCCCTAACTTCTGCCAGCTCTTGGTTCAGCCTCCAAATCATCAGCTGTGGGTTGGTGAAGCCATAGCCGCTTTATTCTTTATTCTTCTTTGTTCCCCCCTTCTGCCGCCGCCGCTGCGCTACTACCTCCCTTCTTTGCTTCGCCGCTACGGCTATTGCCTCCATGGCCGCTGGCTGGCTGCTTGGGGCGGGCCGCCCTCCTTCTTCTTTGCCGCCATTGCCTCTTGGAGCAAGCTGGTGGCGAGGCACGCCAAGTGGTCCAGCCCTCTTGCGTGGAGTCTGCTTGGTGCGGGCCATCCTGTAGAGGTTAAGGTTAGAGATTAGGCTAAAGAAAACCTAGAGTTTAGCAAGAATAGGGTGGTTATTCCTATCCCAAACCTCATTAAAGGGAAAAAGTTTTATTAACATGGTTAATTAAGCATGATGCATGAATCGTACTTACGAAACTAAGCATACAAAATTTTTAGTTTCATTAGCATGATTAACATAGGGCAATATGACATGTTACTCCACTACATAACTTTGAAGTATAGAGAAGTATTTAAACTTGAGTTAGGATGAGTATAAGCAATTTGGACCAAAGTAAGAATTCAAATTATTTTAACACAAATCATTTTGAAGTTTTTGAAAAAGCAATGCTACAGTAACTCTATTAATGATCATTGCTTTGATACATTTATATAACGATCTTGTCTAAATTATAGGGCTCACATACATGTATCATTGTCCCATAGACCTCTGATAGAATGCATGTGTACCAAATAATCTAAACAGCACTATTGTTTCTCCAACAGGATCTCATCATTAACGAGTCATTGCAGCATTACAACATTTTATTCAATATAACAGAGTAACAGGCGGAAGGATTACATAACCATAATTTTACAAAACCAGTTGAACAACATAAGTAGCTGAAGTAGCATTAAAACAGAACATAGTAGTAGTGGTGAGTAACATTAAACAGTATTAGACATAAGACCACGCCCGAGGGGGTCCTTTGCATCTATTCCTCGGCATCCATCTGGAAAACCGTCATGCAACAGGGGCCAACACACATCTGCCCCTGGTTCTCACCTGCAACAAGGGTTTAAAGAACCCTGAGTACGGGAGTACTCAACAAGACTTAACCGACCAAAGGAAAGAGGAGAAGACTCAGGTATGCAGGCTGTGGGAGTCAAGGTAAGGTTTTAGCAAGATCAAGGACTCATTTTGCATAAAAGCTTACTAATAGTGAATCCTTACTTTCAATATTTTATTTCAAGTTTAGTAAAACCTACCATCTAGGTGATCCAAAACTAGAGCAACCACTTCTCTTCCAAACCATCATTTTAAAACTACACAGTTCCATGAATTAACTACGATGACAGGTCAGGGAATCGGGTCTCCTTCACCGAGAAGCACGGACGATTCGAATCGAGTTTAACTCACCCAGCTGGGGCTTCCCTTCCACACGATATATGTAGCACCTAAGCTTGCATATATCAACCATCTCCAGTTCGCCCAAAACGGAAACGAGGCCTACGCCACCCGGGAATACAGTACACCTCCAATCCGGGACTCTAACCCACGAGGGTACCGCACTCTCCGCCATCTCTCCACTCCCCGGTCTTGGCGGTTGCCGTTTCCGATTTGCATCCCCCGAGATCAGGCTTACTCAAAGCATGTGGTTGGTACTTGCTTCGACTTATCTGGGGTGGCGGCCGGATAATCGTGCCTTTGACCCAACGGTCTCGGCAAGCAAAGCATGCGTTCAACGATCCCCGATTGCACTTTCGGGCCGACAACGGACGGTCCTTAATCGACACAGAAGGAAACACTACATAGAGACTCCATTCCCTATGCAAGTTACCCGACCGGTCTCAACTTTTCCAGCATCTCTACTCATATGTGAGACCACATTTAAAAGCTTGTAAAACATTTTATAGAAACCTACTCATTTAAGCATGGCATAGCAACTAAGCATTTTGAAATAAAACAGGTTATCAAGGATGATATTTCAATAAGCAAGGTTGATCATGCAGCAAATGGGTTATCACTCAACTCCTATTTACCTAATGCATCATATCATAAACATAGATGATTATATAACTTTGTAAAACGGCAAGGAAATGTTTAAATGCATCCGGGGCTTGCCTTCGTTGACGATATATTCCGGCTCAAGATTATTCTCACAGAAATTAATTCCCTCCTCAACAGGACACTGAACCTCCTCAGAAATATCCTCAACAGTGATACCCTCGTTCACTACACGACATAAAATGCATGCTTCAATATGATGCCATAATATTAAACATGATGCTTGAAAGTGCATGGAAACAAACATTCATTTAAACATAGCATATTAAAGTTGCAACCCAACAAAACCAACTTGTTGGACTACAAGATATCATCACCATTACCTAAGGAGTTCTCAAGGACCATTTGACCACAACATGATCCTTACTCCACAAAAACAGACACCAAAATCACACATAACCTAAACCTAATCATGCATAAACCTTTCTCTTTTCTAAATAAAATAAACAAGGCATAATATAGCAATTATTCAAACTATCATGAAACAAGCCCAAACTTTTTGTACTTGCTGGACATAGCCTAAAAACAGAGACAAAATAATTTTCAGGCCAAACGAAACTTCTATGATTTTATAAAAAATCTACATAGGCTCATTTTTCAATTAAAAGGCATAATTTTGAAACCTAACAGATCAAGGTAAAACATGGGTTTCATATTTTTCCTACAAACTAGACATCATCAGAGGCTCACACAAAAATTTTCATAATTTTTCATGCAGCAGAAAATTTTCTATGAATTAAACAAGAATCAAGACAACATAGCATTTTTTCGGGAAATAGAAAAACAGCTCTCTCTCTCTCTCTTTTCACGACGACAGCGGGTCAGGGTCGACCTGCATGGACCTAGCGGGGCGCGGTCTTGACCGGCGGGATCTCGCCGGTGGCGAGGCCTCCGGCCACGCGGCCTTCACCCACGCGCTCCCCTTCACCTTGCGCACCACCTACACCCTCTTCCCCCTCTCTCACGAGCACAACAAGCACCCGGCCCGCCGGCGGACATGGCGGCACGGCGGTGCTGTGCTCACCGGCGTAGCCCAACCGAGCCTTCCCCGGCCAAACCAAACACACCAGCCTTGTTGACGGTAGAAATACCCTGTTTTTACATAGTCAAACCGTCAACAAAGTACTCCTTTTGGAAGCTAACATACATATAAACAATGATTTCTTATGCAAATAACCTAGTTCCACATGTAGATGTCATTCTTTGTATACTGAGATGTGAAACTAGTGGAACTTCATTTGAAATGACACATTTGGTCACCAACCAGTCCAACACCCCAAGTATGGCCATTGGACAATTTGACACCACCATCATGATCTCCATGTCCTATGAAGCTTCCACACAAAATTTGAAGTCATTTGGCCACAAGACCTACATCGGCCGATGCATGACCATTTCATCCCGAGACATCGACATGTGGGGACACCTTCTAGAAGAGTTGGAGAAGCCAAGGCCCAATGGACCGAGATCGGCCGACCATGATACTTTGGCCCAAACTCTTCCAATGCGACTGCCACATCACTAATCCGTGGGGAACAAGAGAAGGCACCGATTGGTCCGTCAATACGTCCCATGGATCGTGTTGGTACAAAATGAACGCCACGGCAAGTTCGGACTCAAGACACGTAAAAGCGGCGGTGGGGCCAATGTTCCTAGCACCGGGGGTGGCCCACAAGGTCATGGACCATGGTCGGCCGACCATGGCCCATTTGGCCAAGGACGTCCTCCCACGCCCATCACATTGTCCACATGCTGAAATTACCTCACACGTTGATCTTAAGGCGGTTGCATGGCGGTTTTGATCCAACGGAGGGCAATAGAGGTCACGCGGATCGATGGCGTGGTGTATTTGGAGTAGCCCCTACTCCACCTTGGGGCTATAAATACCCCCACCCCTTCACTTCCAAGACATGACCACAAGGAGAACTCCACTCCAATGTAGTAGGCGAAGCCCCTGCTCCTTTAGTGTAGTAGTAGAGTGAGAGAGGGAAGTCTTACGGAGGAAGCCCCGGGTGCTGTCGGGGAATCTCCTCCGAGGTGTACCTCTCTTGGGTGTACTTCTTCTAGTGAGTAATACATCCGAGTTCTTTTTATACTTTGCATATCTGGTTTAGTATAGTAGCTATTCACTCGTTCTTCATTGGTACATTGCTTTGCTTTAGTAGAGTGTTCTAGCCTAGCTAAGTCTGAGGGTTAGAATAGTAAGAGTTAGCGTAGGCGTGGTGTCTAGGCTATACCTTACCATGTGTATGCCGCTTCTTTGCACGGATGGATTGTGATAGCCAAGTAAGGTAGTGACAGACCATTCGGTCTCGTATAGATCACCACGTGTTTAGGCAAGTTCTTAAAAGGTAAGGCTCAAAGTAAAATAGTAGTTTGGTAGTGGTGACTTTATTCACCGGATTATCACCTCACGCCTCCAAGTGTCCGAGGGCTGATAAAGCCACGTTTAGCTACCTAGCCTATCCGGATATTATAGCTATAGAAAACCTCTCAACTCAACTACCAAATACACACCTTGTGTCATCATAGGACGAGTCTTGATTCTTTGTTAGTTCACTTCACGTTCCTCGTGGAAATCGATACGGAATACTCCCGGTGAAAAGCTACACCGACGGCCGCGTAAACTGCGGTTTACCGTTGCCATACTTAGGTGTATCGGTCCTTTAGTGGTAACACTAAAGAACTGTCAACAAGCTTTTTTACGGCGCCGTTCTTGGGGAACGGTAGTTGTCTTAACATTGAATTGGGTCGTCCGAAGTTATCTTTTATTTTTACCTTTCTTTTTTTTTTTTTTCCTTTTCCACAATGAACCAAACACCCATATCCCATTTCGCCGCTCCAAAGGGCGCTTGTTTGGAGCCTCCACCATCATCATAACCCATCCATACATCTAGCTATGAGCTTCGCCCGGGCTTCATAGCCATGGTTCAGAAAAACCTTTCTCGGGGACAAAGATGAGAACCCGTATGCTCATTTGCGTGAGTTTGAGCAATTGTGTTCATGTCTTCACATTGAGGGCATGACACGAGATACCCTTCGTTGGAAGCTCTTTCCGTTCTCTTTAACGGGAAAAGCTAAACAATGGTATGCTCGCTATGTAGAGAGTATAGGAGGGGAATGGGAAAAGCTTCAAACCAAATTTTGTCTTACCTTCTTCCCTATCTCCCGTGTTGTCCATCTTCGAATAGAGGTCCTATCCTTTAAACGGAAGGAAAAGGAATATCCGGGCATAGCACGGGCCCGTATCACCGATTCAACATCATATGGCCCTGACCTTGGTATTTCTAAACCGGCATTATTGCAACATTTCTATTTGCGGCCTTACCAAGGAATCAGCCCAAAACCTTGACATAGCTTCGGGGAGCTTTCTTGCGTCTCCCTGTTAGTGAAGGGAAGAAAGTTCTCTCTAGGATCTTTGAGAACACCCCTTACACTAACATCTACGATGAAGCTTTAGAGGAAAAACCCAATCCCCAAGCAAAAGGAGATCTCAATGGCACAAACACCACCATTCCTATCCAAAAGTCCTGCCATCAATCCTGAACCACAAATACCCCAGATTGCGAAGGAAGAAGAAATTCAACCTTCGAAACATCCTTACAAATTCGAAGAGGATCTATTTCCTGATTTTGCTGATTATGGGAACACCTTGAATCACCATTTCCAAAAGGGACCTTCAAAGAGACACCATTCTAAATCCCTAAATGAAGGATCTCATCAAAAGCATCCCAAATCATCATCATCTTACCTCTCAAAACCTCAAGTGGGGCATAAGTCTGTTTGCTGAAGAAATGTCGAGTGAGCCATAGAAGGAGAATCAAAACATCAAGAAGAATCTAGCCTCTTCCCTTCTATGCCCACAACCGATATATTCTCAAGACCCAATTCTAAACCAATCTATCGCCCTGAAAGCACCCCCATTGTACTTTCCCTTATGAGTCTTATGATCGCGATCAATGACTCTAGGAATGCAAAGGATGAGCTCAAGTCAATCTCTTCTATCCCCGTGACTCATCCAAGTCTATGGGAGGACTCGGATAGTCATGAAGAAGAAATTGCTCATCCTCTTATAAAGCTCAGTCCGAGACCCCTCTATCCAAGAGAAGTCTTGGACAGTGAGATGACCATGGAATGTCATAGGCATGGAATGACAGAACCAAAGTGTTTACCTATGGAAATTCATGAGACATCAACTTTAGAGCTTGAAAACAAAGAAATCAAGGATGATCATGGAAGCTATTTTCTACCCTTCTTTCAAAATTCATGCTTCTTTGATAAATATTCCAAATATATCCTCCACTTTACCACCACCAACCATAAGAGCTACAACCCACTATTGTTCCTTGTCCATAAAATATTTGAAATCATGGTTGTAGATGCTTATGTTTATCATAAGCATTCCAAATCTCATAGTAGTTTGGCGTGGACGTAAAGATTGGTGTTGGAGGGGAAACGCTATCACCAATATGAGATTTTTAGAGGTTTCCCAAAGACAAGCTTATGTCTTAAAACAAGCACTTCCTAAAGACAACTCGAGATTTCATCACACTAATAAAAGTTGTCAAATGACTGTAAAGAAATCTTTGAGACATAATTGTGAAAAGTTTCCTTCGGGTATTTTTGTCACTAACCCTTTTCAGGTTTACACAAAAATAATGAAGGATAGAACTACAAGGTAAATCAATCTAAACACCGGCAAAGCATGTTCGATGGAGGACTCCATCACCTACACTTGGTATTGCTTTGCATCAAACGCTACAAAATCCAAGTGTGGGGGATGGAAGTCTCTAAAGAACTCATGACATGCTTCATGTGTTGTTTAGTTGTTTCTACTTTGCTTTTGCATAATGTCTTGCTCACTTTGCTTAGTTATAAAAAAAAATGTATCATTAGTTCACCATTAATGTCTCATCTTAATTATGCAAATGAATCTTGTTAGACCTTTTAGAATTTCTAAACATGTTTGGTTTGAGAGTAATGTATACAAGGCTCTCATAGGTTATTTAAATTAAGCATGGTGCTTAGGTTAAATGTCCTTCCTTAATCAAACAAGACATGGTGTCAAGTTTGATTATTTGAACCAAAAGATGTTTTGCATAGAGTTAGGATGCAAAATTTGATTCATGTTCTTAGCGTAAGTTCGAGAATGTTTGGTGAACAATAAATGATTGATACTCCAACAAGGGAAAGTTGATCTCTACTAAATACTAAAACCTATATTTGTAGCATGGAATATCACCCTTAGCTAGATAACACCATTACCCCAACTTTGCTTCCTTTGGGTATGTGTTGTCCGCTAATCTCTTTTAGGAAAGAATATGGACACGCCATGGCAAGATGATTAAAGGGTTCAACTCCAAAGACAAGACGATCCTCACATCCAACCCAAGACCCAAGCTATTAGGACATTGAAGATGCTAGAACATCAAGATGGCCATCCCTCATCATCAACAAGTATGATGACAACTTCTTTTGAGGTAAGTGGCTAGCAAATTAATTTCTTGTTCATATGCATAGCCAAAAAGATGACATGACAAAGTACCCTTTCAATAATGATTTAACTAAACTGAAACCACATGTCCTATTTTTGTGGTTTGCATATGAAATTTGACTAGCTCTTCTAGATCTACATAGTTGAAGTATCTACCATGCAAAATTTGAGCATGTTTGGCCATCAAAGGTGCATCGGCCGATGCACTAAAAAAGTGGCCAATAGGGCCCAACTTTGGTGAATATGTAGAGGAGAGCGTAGAGATGAGTGTGACGGAGTCTGTTTTCCCAAATCCAAAAATATGAGGGTCGGCCGACCTAGGAAGTGAGCCTTCTGAGCTCACGGACACTTGAGGCATTTTTGGGAGAGTTCAAGGATGACATCCCACTAAACGGTTCAGACCCGTTGGGTGAAACCCACATCGGTCGACTCATCCATTCTAGTCATTTGGCTCGGGGGCGAGTGAGATGAGTATAGGAAGTCATAGTGATCATGCTTAGACCATTAGGATGGGTCAGGACACAACTTGGCACATCGGCCGACCCCCTACTAGAGCCTTTTGGCTCGAGGGCAGGTGAGGTATGTTCTAGACACACTATAGAACACGTCTAGACCATTGGTTCGACGACCGTGTTTTGGTGCATGAGCCAACCTGTGCACTTCACACCAAATTGGTCACCTAATGTTCAGAGGCCTCCCTATCATTGATGGAGGGCCGCCCGAGCTCGAGTCAAAGCGGGAGTCGTTGGCACACCTCTCTCCTTAAGCCTTTCTACCCTCACTTCTCTCTTCACCATCAGCCATACCCACCACCACATTTTGCGCCCATCAATGATGCGGGTAAGGAACCCAAGGGTCCATCCATAAACCCATAGCGCCCAACATACATCAAAATGACATCATGATCATGGGCGTCATTGATGTGACTCCACTAGCCATAACCCCCTACTAGAGACCAACCTAGGCATCAGGATGTGACGGTCGACGTGACCTTAGGTTGGCCAATGCAGTCCACGATGCCAAAACACACATGTGGCATGCCTTGAGCCCGGTCTCCACATAGGGAGGTGCCTGAGTTACGTCCATCGTATGAAATCTCTAAAAAATGAACATTTGAGTTCTGCTAGTGTTTTTCCACTAGCAGAACACCTGCACTTGATGTTTTCTTTGCTTGATGTGTCTCAGGCCGTGCAAAAGCCAGTGTGTGGGGGTGATCGGCCAACCACCCAAATGAAGGATATCAATGTTTGGACCCTACCACGTTGATCACCTTCGCATCAAGAACACTTGTGAAAATTTGAGCCTGAATGGCCATAAGAGGCACATCGGCCGACCACCTAATGAGAAGGATCACAATGTTTGGACCCGCCACGTTGATCACCTTCGCATCAAGAACACCTTTGTGAAAATTTGAGCCTGAACGGCCACAAAGGTTGGTCGGCCGACCAATCAATTTTCAAGAATTGGAAAACCGCCAAGTGCGAGGATTGATCTATCGGATGAGAGGAAGAGCACCACGGTGGCCGATTTGTCGATAGCTCAAAAGTGGCATCGGCCGATGCCACCTTGGACCGCTGGGCCCACCTGTCAAAGCATCGGGGACACTTCCCCCACTGGTTTGCAATTCTTATCCCCTCATTTTTCTATTCATTTTAGATTATATCTATTCGTTTTATCCTTTTTTTTTAATTTATAAATATAAAACTAGAAGAAGCACCTGAAAATAAAACTTTGAAGAAGTAACATTTTCATGACATCTTGAAGATAAAATCTGTCATAAAGTTTATTTCTTGTGCAAACTTATGTTTGTGGGAAAAATACATTATTAGGGAAAAGTCATATTGACTAAGATGTTGTGACTTGTGATATAGTTCGAGCTTATGCATCAACCTCTTTTACTCAAGGTACTTGGAGATTTGTCTTGATAAAAACATAAAACCATAGTGTCACACACTCCTCAATGATGAAAATACCAACCAAAGCCATATGCATTACTCATACATGTTCAAGCGCCCCATATACGCTACTTGCGGTTGTATTGAGTTTTGGCAAATCTAGTGACCCTTGTTGAGGATTATATCATGCTCCCAAGATCAAGATCACGTACACTCCACATCTATATGCTACTTCTACACTAGAAGTATGCACTACATCCCTTTTCCCAGTTCCACCATCAAAATGCTCTATGCTTTAAGTTGTGATCTCTCTAGATATATAGATGGTGAAAAGAGACATTAGCTATGCAAAAAAAGTAAAAAAAAAAAGAGAGAGGAAATAATGGACACAAGTCCGAGGGTGAGTAGAACCCACCTCTCAAAAAAAAAAAAAAAAGTTGGACACATGAAGGTCCAAGTATGTATATTTATGATAGCCATGTCTCAATAATAATAATAATAATAATAAGGTAGAGAGAGAGAGATCACATCCAATGAAGGAGCAAAACAAAGTTATCCATATTTTCCACACACATGCACATTCTTGATCTAAGGGCATGATATTTTTCTCTTAGGATCCTAGTTTTGACTTTACAATATATGCAATGCAAGTATGCAATCATGTTTATCCCTACCTCAGCTCCACATAGACCTTTGTAGTAGGATGAAACAAAAAGGCACTTTCATGTTATGCCGTGGTGAGGATCTATACACTATTGAGTGACTTGAGAGTACCCAATCGAGGAGTATAAGTGATCTATGTGATTTTCTTTTTTTAACTTATATATAAAAAAAAACTCCAAGAACTAAGATGTGAATGCGGAAGATGACTTGCTTTGAACTATTCCATTTCCCAACTTCTCAAGGATTTATGATAGACACAACCACATATCCCACTCACATAGGAAATGCTTAGAAATAATCTTATGGTAGTTCAATATCTCATAAGTGTTATGTCCATGTTTACTTCAACCTCCCTCCTTTGCTTGAGGACAAGCAAAGATGTAAGTGTGGGGGATCTTGTTGACGGTAGAAATACCCTGTTTTTACATAGTCAAACCGTCAACAAAGTACTCCTTTTGGAAGCTAACATACATATAAACAATGATTTCTTATGCAAATAACCTAGTTCCACATGTAGATGTCATTCTTTGTATACAGATGTGAAACTAGTGGAACTCTGGCTGAAATGACACATTTGGTCACCATCCAGTCAACACCCCAAGTATGGCCATTGGACAATTTGACACCACCATCATGATCTCCATGTCCTATGAAGCTTCCACACAAAATTTGAAGTCATTTGGCCACAAGACCTACATCGGCCGATGCATGACCATTTCATCTTGAGACATCCTGACATGTGGGGACACCTTCTAGAAGAGTTGAGAAGGCCAAGGCCCAATGGACCAGCATCGGCCGACCATGATACTTTGGCCCAAACTCTTCCAATGCGACCACGCCACATCACTAATCCGTGGGGAACAAGAGAAGGCACTGATTGGTCCGTCAATACGTCCCATGGATCGTGTTGGTACAAAATGAGCGTCCGCGGCAAGTTCGGACTCAAGACACGTAAACCGGCGGTGGGGCCAATGTTCCTAGCACCGGGGGTGGCCCACAGGTCATGGACCATGGTCGGTCGACCAAGGCCCATTTGGCCAAGGACTTCCTCCCACGCCCATCACATTGTCCACATGCTGAAATTACCTCACACGTTGATCTTAAGGCGGTTGCATGGCGGTTTGATCCAACGGAGGGCAATAGAGGTCACGCGGATCGATGACGTGGGCGCCGAGTAGCCCCTACTCCACCTTGGGGCTATAAATACCCCCACCCCTTCACTTCCAAGACATGACCACAAGGAGAACTCCACTCCAATGTAGTAGGCGAAGCCCTGCTCCTTTAGTGTAGTAGTAGAGTGAGAGAGGGAAGTCTTACGGGAGGAAGCCCAGGGTGCCCTGTCGGGGAATCTCCTCCTCGAGGTGTACCTCTGCGGGTGTACTTCTTCTAGTGAGTAATACATCGAGTTCTTTTATACTTTGCATATACGGTTTAGTATAGTAGCTATTCACTCGTTCTTCATTGGTACATTGCTTTGCTTTAGTAGAGTGTTCTAGCCTAGCTAAGTACGGGGGTTAGAATAGTAAGAGTTAGCGAGAGGCGTGGTGTCTAGGCTATACCTTACCGATGTATGCCGCTTCTTTGCACGGATGGATTGTGATAGCCAGTAAGGTAGTGACAACCCTTACGGTCTCTGTATAGATCTGCGTGTTTAGGCAAGTTCTTAAAAGGTAAGGCTCGATAAAATAGTAGTTTGGTAGTGGTGACTTTATTCACCCAGATTATCACCCTCGCCTCCAAGTGTCCAGAGGGTGATAAAGCCACGTTTAGCTACCTAGCCTATCCGGATATCATAGCTATAGAAAACCTCTCAACTCAACTACCAAATACACACCTTGTGTCATCATAGGGCGAGTCTTGATTCTTTGTTAGTTCACTTCACGTTCCTCGTGGAAATCGATACACGGAATACTCCCGGTGAAAAGCTACAGCGGCGACCGTAAACTGCGGTTTACCGTTGCCATACTTAGGTGTATCGGTCCTTTAGTGGTAACACTAAAGAACTGTCAACAAGCCTACACAGCACGCCTAGGCGATCCTACTCCACCTATCAATCGAACTAAACCGGCCCTGAGAAGAGCGCGGCCATGCACGCGGGCGGCGGGGCGAGGCGAGCCTCGCCCGGCGTCGACGTTCCGGCCACATCCCCGTGGTAGAGTTCAACCAAGGACGTCCCTACGGCTTCGCTTAGAGTGCGGGGATCATGATGCTCACGTTGGTTGGCTTGAAGACAAGTCGGAGACGGGTCGACGGCGTGAACAAGCGGCTCCGGCCAAGCAAGCTCGGCGGCGGCGATGTCGTTCCGGTGATCGTGGAGCACGAAAAGGAAAACCAGCGAGAGCATCATGATTAGGACGGGAAGTAGGAATGGAAACGAGAAGAATTGCAAGTTGAAGCCCACGGTGACGTGGGCGGTGGGCGGTGTTGACGGCGTCTTGCGGCGGCGCCCCTCCCGAAGACCGACGTCGCCGCAGGCGGCAGCTCCGGGGATGAGAGCGGGTGGTTTCGGGCTCAATCGATTCGCAATGGGGAGGCGGAATGGTGGTCGGGATGGAATGACGAATGATGAAGCGAAAGTTTGCGAATTTGAGAGAGAGGAAGAGGCGGCCGGCCGGGCGGATAAGGACGTCGGGAGCGGTTATCCATGGCGTCGGGGCCCTCCCCGCCGCCGGGATAGACATGGGGTGCGAAGAGGACACGATGGCGGGACGCGTGCACGACACGTTGGGGACAGATCTTTGGCACTTTCGCGGGCGGCCGAGAACGTCGAGGCGGCCACGCCGGGCGAAATACTGCACTGCCCGCCCCGTTCTTCCCCTTTTCTTCTATCTTCTAAACCCTAGCACTGAATTTCGTCAAATTCTCCCAAAAACTGAACTCGCACTAAAAAATATCCAAATACAAAAGTTTCATGAAATTTCGAGTTCTACAACTTTCTCAATTGGGGCATTTTCAAATTGATTTGGAAATATGATTTTTGAAATAGGGCAGATTTGAATTCAAAAAGGGGTTTGAAATTACTTTAAAATTTTGAACTGAACTTCAAAAACTCAAAACATCAAAGTTGTTCACCTCAAAGAGATCTACAACTTTGATAAACCACTTTTTGCCAAATTCCAAATGGTTTTGAAATTATAGAAAAGGGGGTAAAAGGAGGTTTTGGAATTAGGGATTTTTCATACAAGCATTTCACACATGGCATTCAAATATTTATTCATTTCATATAGGCACAAGCAACCTAGTATATAAACTTGTTTTAGTGAATGCATATCAAGGTTAACTAACATGGATACTTGCAATGCACATGATGACATGACCTGATTTTAGTGTTAGTAACACCAGGGTGTTACAGCTCTTTCCCCCTTAAAGAAATCTCGTCCCGAGATTTAGAACGCTAAACAGCATAACGGCAAAGGAAATGTGTCCGACAGGCACACCCCTACCTTTTACAAAAAACAAAACAAAGATCCTATACAAAGATAATCTACAAGGCTCACAAGGACAAACTACACTCTACTAAGAGAGCTACAAGCTAAATAGAAGCATAGAACTCCTGAAATGCTCCCGTAGGTACTCTTCCGACTCCCATGTGGCTTCTTCTTCGAACGCCGATTCCATCAATTTTATACCACCGACCGTCCTCCCCGCGAGTGACACGGTCTTTTCGATCCGTAACCCCGATGGGATACTCGGAATAGGTCAAATCAGGCTCAAGTTCAACTCCTTCAAAGTCAATCACTTGATCTCGCACTCTGAGACATTTCTTCAGCTGTGATACATGGAACACATTATGTACTACTGAAAGCTGTTCTGGTAATTTCAAACGGTATGCCACTTTCCCACATCGCTCCATAATCTGAAATGGTCTGATGTATCGAGGCGCTAACTTCCCTTTGACCCCAAAACGTTTCACTCCTTTCATCGGAGATACCTTCAGATAAACCAAATCTCCTTCTGAGAACCTCAAAGGCATGCATCTTTTGTCAGCATAACTCTTTGGACGAGACTGTGCTGCTTTCATATTTGCTTGTATAACGCGAACCTTCTCTTCTGCATCTTTTACTAAATCAACACCAAAGAACCATCTTTCTCCGGGCTCAGACCAATTCAAGGGAGTTCTACATCTACGACCATACGTGAGCTTCAAAAGGTGCCATTTTGATACTTCCTTGATAACTATTGTTGTAAGAAAATTCTGCCAAGGGCAAACATTCATCCCACTTGGCAGGGTAGGTAAGGACACAGGCTCTTAACATATCTTCTAGGATCCGATTAACTCTCTCGCCCGTCCCCCCACCCGTGGATGGTAGGTCGTCTTTGTTATTAAGCTTAGTGCCCAATGATTTCTGCAATTCTTTCCGAATTTGTCCATAAAACACAGCCTCCGTCGTAAAACAATAACCTTTGGCGCACCGTGAAGTCCGAATATTTGATTAATATACAATTCAAAGATAATGCGTCTTTCTTTGTGGTATCATCCTTGACTGGCAAGAAATGTACTATCTTGGTTAAACGATCAACGATGACCCAGATAGAATTAAACCCTCTTGTTGTCCTGGGTAGGCCAACAATAAAATCCATACCGATTTCCTCCCATTTCCAGGATGGAACTGGTAGAGGATTTAACGATCCCTTGGGCTTCATGTGCAATGCCTTTAACTTCGCCGACAAGTATCGCACTTGGCTACATATTGGGCAATCTCAATTTTCATCTTGGTCCACCAGAATCTTTGTTTCAAGTCCTGATACATCTTAGTGCTGCCTGGATGAATAGAGTATCTTGTGAGATGTGCTTCATCGAGGATCTGACAACGTAACTCATGGACTTTTGGTACAACCAGACGATTCTTGAACCATAACACATCAGCTTCATCAATTCTAAAACAAGTAGGCTTCCCACTTGTAACTTTCTTTTTGATACAAGCTACACCTTTGCTTTCTTCTTTGTCTTTGTAATAATTTGATCTCTCGAGTGGGTGAACGGTGAGGCCGGATACGATCCTTGTTCAACAATTTCTATATTGAATTTCTCTAGCTCTTGACATAAGATGCTTTGTTTTTCGTGACTTGCCGCCCAAACGATTGCAAATGAGCCTTGCGATCGAGTGCATCGGCAACTACATTTGCCTTACCGGGATGGTAATGCACTTCAAGATCATAATCTTTAATCAATTCTAGCCATCTTTCTGCCGCATATTCAGCTCGACCGAGTGAAGATATACTTCAAACTCTTATGATCTCAGTATATATATGACAAGTATTACCCAAATGTAATGCCGCCAAATTTTCGAGCATGGACTACTCGCCGCTAACTCTAAGTCATGAGTTGGATAATGTTCTTCATGACGTTTGAGCCGCCGAGAGGCATAAGCAATGACTCGCCTTCTTGCATCAATACACAACCAATCCCAATACCGGAAGCATCGCAAAGAGACATCAAACGGCTTCTCAATATCGTCGTGCTAAACTGGCGGTCTTTGTTGTCATTAACTTTTCAGTCCGGAAAGCTTTCTCACATTCAGTGACCGGACAAACTTAGTTTGATTTTTCAAAGAACTCATTAATAGGCTTAGCTACTTTAGAGAAGTTAGGAATAAATCGACGGTAATAACCCGCCATTCCCAAGAAACTAAGAACTTCATGAACACTAGTTGGCGGTTTCCAATTCAGAATATCTTTCACTTTGCTCGGGTCGAAAGAACTCCTTCGCCGACAAAAGACATGACCCAAAAAAATTGCACTTCTCCTAGCCGAACTCACACTTGCTGAATTTGGCATACGGTGATGTTTCTCTCAGACGAGTCAAAATAATTACGAGGTGCTCAAAGATGTTCTTCTTTGTTCTTAGAATAGATCAGAATATCATCAATGAAGACCACTACAAACTTGTCAAGCTCGGGCATAAAGACCGAAGTTCATCGTGTACATGAAATGAGTGGGGCATTGGTTAACCCAAAGGACATAACCAAATACTCATATAAACCATATCTAGTGGTGAACGCTGTTTTTTGGCACATCTTCCGGCTTAATTTTTATCCGATGATAGCCCCGATCTCAAGTCTATCTTTGAAAAGACCTTAGCTCCCGCATAAGTTGATCAAACAAAGCGGCAAATCAATTCGGGGTAAGGGGTATTTATTTTTAATCGCCACCTCATTCAAAGGCGATAATCTACACACAACCTCGAGTTTGATCTTTCTTTTTCACAAATAAAGCGTAACATCCCCAAGGTGATGAACTAGGTTGGATAAAACCTTTGTCAAGCAACTCTTGCAACTGGGTTTTTAGCTCCGCTAACTCTTTAGGTGGCATTCTGTAAGCTCTCCTAGATATTGGGACAGTCCCGGGTTTCAATTCTATGTTGAACCGAACATCTCGTCGGTGGTAGACCGTGCAAATCATTCGGAAACACATCCGAAATTCACGGACTACCGGAATATTTTTCACTTCCTTGACGAACAAAGCACTGCATCGCCTCAACAAATCCTCTTTGGAATGGGAAGTTGGATAAGAAGTTCAGAATTACTATCAGGTAAATTCATTTTGATTGTTCTATTCAAAGTGTCGGTGACAGCACCATGCTGATACATCCAATTCATCCCAAGGATCACATCTATATCTTGATCCTTTAAAATTATCATGTTAGTGGGAAACTTGTGCCCACCCAACACTATAGGTACTTGACATACCATTTCCTTAGTACATAGTCGTCCCCCGTGAGATCAGTATAAAGAAATTCTCTTTTGTTTCATAGAAAGGTATTTCATGCTTGACCACAAATGTTCTATTGATGAATGTATGTGATGCACCGTAATCAAATAAGGTAAGCAAGTAGGTGATTAGCAACAGAAACATACCCATCATAAAAAGGCTTCCCTGCGGGTATCTCTTCAGCATTAGTATAGAACACCCGGCCAGTTTTCTTTTCATCCTTTCCCTTCTGTGCATTTTGTCCACTGTTGTTCTTGTTCTGCAGCTGCTGACTTCCAGATGCACCCTGAAAGTTGGGGTTGTACCTCCGAGGATTGGGGCATTCTCGGGAATAGTGACCAAAGCTTGCCGCAGTTGAACCGGATAGGACCACCTTGGCCCTCGTGGGCGGGGTTACGAATGACAGGGGCATTAAATTTTGGCGTGGATAGGTAAGAGCTACAAAGGGCGACAAATGGGTCGCTTTCAAAAAATTTGAAACTGTGGTGGACGAAAAGTAGGACGAGAATGGTTTACAGGGTGATAAAATATTTTCTGGCGCTTCATGTTGCCACCAGAAAAACCAGAGGACACATTCTTCTTCTTACCCTTGAGCTCCTTATGCTGACGATATGTCTCCTCAGCATTCAGTGCAATGTCAACCACCTCATGATAGGTATCTGCAGGACGAATTATCATCATGGTCTTAAGCTTAGAATTCAGGCCTCGCAGAAAGTACTCCTTCTTCTTTGCATCAGTGTCCACATGTGCTCCGGCATACTGGGACAGATGATTGAATTGACCAACATACTGCATCACAGTCTGGTCATTCTGTTTCAGCTCTATAAATTCTGTCAGCTTCTTAGCCATCACACCTTCTAGAATATAATGAGCACGGAAGGCTTGGCGAAACTCAGCCCAAGTGACACGGTGACCTACCGGTCGCATAGCAAGGAAATTTGTCCACCAGGCACTTGCACCATCTCTAAGCTGCTGTGCTACAAAGGCTGGTTTGTGGTGTTCAGTGCACCCTTCTACAAGTTCAAATTTCAGCTCCATAGTGCGAAGCCAGGCATCAGCTTTCAAAGGCTCCTCTGCCTTACGGAACACCGGTGGACAAGTGTCAATGAAGTCGCGGTGCATGATTCTCCCCGCCTATTATTCGGGCGCTCATGATCACGGGCTGATTATTCTGTGCCATTTCTCTCATAAAGCGGGTATTCTCAGTGGTAGCATTGACTAAGGCTGCTATGGCATCAGTTAGAGTAGGAGGGACTGGTGGTGGATTGGGTATGTCATCCCCACCACGAGAAGTACCAAAGACGATCTATGAGAACGGGTTGAAGCAGCATCTATTTATTTAAGCAAACCAAACTTAGACTTTATTCAACTTAAACAAGCATACAAACCAAACAAAGACACTACTAGGTTCACAAAGATACAAAGCACACACTTCTCGCACGCAAAGTAACTACCCCCTTTCCCACTAGGGTTTTATTTATGCTACAAACTATCCTATTTTACAACCTGTCTTCTCATACTACCACTTCATCAGACTAAGCATCATCATCACTGTCAGAACACAGCACCACTATCTCAGGCTCTATCTCCTCATCTTCATCCTCATCATCACTTATCACTATAATCTCTGGACCGGCTTCATTCTGGGCTTCAGGGATTTCCAGCTCTTCTCCAAAGTCTCCATAAGGGTGCTGCTGGTGAAAGGCCTCATGCAGATTACCATTATACGCCTGCAGGTCCTCTACCTCATGCTCCAGCTCACATATATAGTACATGGCTGCAAAGAAAGTCCATATGCTCCAGGTTCCCTTTCTTCCAGGAACTCCTGCTCATCAAGATCGCGCTGCTCCAGCTGTCCCTGGAGTACGCCAATCTGTAAGATAGCATCCTCCCTTTCCTCCCTAACTTCTGCCAGCTCTTGGTTCAGCCTCCAAATCATCAGCTGTGGGTTGGTGAAGCCATAGCCGCTTTATTCTTCTTTGTTCCTTCTTCGCCGCCGCTGCCGCGCTACTACCTCCACCGCCGCCGGGCCGCTACGGCTATTGCCTCCATGGTCGCCGCCGCTGCGGGCGGTTGCCTCCACCGCCGCTTTCGCCGCCATTGCCTCTTGGAGCAAGCTGGTGGCGAGGCACGCCAAGTGGTCCAGCCCTCTTTGCGTGGAGTCCGCTTGGTGCGGGCCATCCCAGAGGTTAAGGTTAGAGATTAGGCTAAAGAAAACCTAGAGTTTAGCAAGAATAGGGTGGTTATTCCTATCCCAAACCTCATTAAAGGGAAAAAGTTTTATTAACATGGTTAATTAAGCATGATGCATGAATCGCATTACTTTATTTAAACTAAGCATACAAAATTTTTAGTTTCATTAGCATGATTAACATAGGGCAATATGACATGTTACTCCACTACATAACTTTGAAGTATAGAGAAGTATTTAAACATGAGTTAGGATGAGTATAAGCAATTTGGACCAAAGTAAGAATTCAAATTATTTTTACACAAATCATTTTGAAGTTTTTGAAAAAGCAATGCTACAGTAACTCTATTAATGATCATTGCTTTGATACCAGCTGTAACAGTACTGTCTAAATTATAGGGCTCACATACATGTATCATTGTCCCATAGACCTCTCGATAGAATGCATGTGTACCAAATAATCTAAACAAAGACTATTGTTTCTCCAACAGGATCTCATCATTAACGAAGTCATTGCAAAGCATTACAACATTTTATTCAATATAAAGAGTAACAGCGGAAGGATTACATAACCATAATTTTACAAAACCAGGTTGAACAACATAAGTAGTCGAAGTAGCATTAAAACGTAACATAGTAGTAGTGGTGAGTAACATTAAACAATTATTAGACATAAGACCCCGCCTGTGGGTCATCAGCATCTATTCCTCGGCATCCATCTGGAAAACCGTCATGCAACAGGGGCCAACACACATCCCCCTCGGGTTCTCACCTGCAACAAGGGTTTAAAGAACCCTGAGTACGGGAGTACTCAACAAGACTTAACCGACCAAAGGAAAGAGGAGAAGACTCAGGTATGCAGGCTGTGGGAGTCAAGGTAAGGTTTTAGCAAGATCAAGGACTCATTTTGCATAAAAGCTTACTAATAGTGAATCCTTACTTTCAATATTTTATTTCAAGTTTAGTAAAACCTACCATCTAGGTGATCCAAAACTAGAGCAACCACTTCTCTTCCAAACCATCATTTTAAAACTACACAGTTCCATGAATTAACTACGATGACAGGTCAGGGAATCGGGTCTCCTTCACCGAGAAGCACGGACGATTCGAATCGAGTTTAACTCACCCAGCTGGGGCTTCCCTTCCACACGATATATGTAGCACCTAAGCTTGCATATATCAACCATCTCGGTTAAGCCCCAAAACGAAACGAGGCCCACGCCACCCGGGAATACAAGTACACCTCCAATCCGGGACTCTAACCCACGAGGGTACACGTACTCCCGCCATCTCTCCACTCCCCAAAGGCGCGGTTGTCGCGTTCCGATTTGCATCCCCCCGAGATCGAGGCTTACTCAAAGCATGTGGTTGGTACTTGCTTTCGACTTATGCGGGGTGACAACCAGATAATCGTGCCTTTGACCCAACGGTCCCGTACAAGTATGCGTTCAACAGATCCCGATTGCACTCGGGCCCGACAACGGACGGTCCTTATCGACACAAATAGGAAACACTACATAGAGACTCCATTCCCTATGCAAGTTACCCGACCGGTCTCAACTTTTCCAAAGATCTCTACTCATATGTGAGACCACATTTAAAAGCTTGTAAAACA
The DNA here is from genome assembly GCA_015847255.1 of Hyparrhenia diplandra. Classification (NCBI taxonomy): domain Eukaryota; kingdom Viridiplantae; phylum Streptophyta; class Magnoliopsida; order Poales; family Poaceae; genus Hyparrhenia; species Hyparrhenia diplandra. The sequence goes on from JADLZK010012146.1 coordinate 167,999, forward strand.
TTTTATAGAAACCTACTCATTTAAGCATGGCATAGCAACTAAGCATTTTGAAATAAAACAAGGTTATCAAGGATGATATTTCAATAAGCAAGGTTGATCATGCGGCAAATGGGTTATCACTCAACTCCTATTTACCTAATGCATCATATCATAAACATAGATGATTATATAACTTTGTAAAACGGCAAGGAAATGTTTAAATGCATCAGGGGCTTGCCTTCGTTGACGATATATTCGGCTCAAGATTATTCTCACGTAAATTAATTCCCTCCTCAACGGGACACCGAACCTCCTCGAAATATCCTCAACAAAGTGATACCCTCGTTCACTACACGACATAAAATGCATGCTTCAATATGATGCCATAATATTAAACATGATGCTTGAAAGTGCATGGAAACAAACATTCATTTAAACATAGCATATTAAAGTTGCAACCCAACAAAACCAACTTGTTGGACTACAAGATATCATCACCATTGCCTAAGGAGTTCTCAAGGACCATTTGACCACAACATGATCCTTACTCCACAAAAAAAACACCAAAATCACACATAACCTAAACCTAATCATGCATAAACCTTTCTCTTTTCTAAATAAAATAAACAAGGCATAATATAGCAATTATTCAAACTATCATGAAACAAGCCCAAACTTTTTGTACTTGCTGGACATAGCCTAAAACAGAGACAAAATAATTTTCAGGCCAAAAGAAACTTCTATGATTTTATAAAAATCTACATAGGCTCATTTTTTCAATTAAAAGGCATAATTTTGAAACCTAACAAATCAAGGTAAAACATGGGTTTCATATTTTTCCTACAAACTAGACATCATCAGAGGCTCACACAAAAATTTTCATAATTTTTCATGCAGCAGAAAAATTTTCTATGAATTAAACAAGAATCAAGACAACATAGCATTTTTCGGGAAATAGAAAAACAGCTCTCTCTCTCTCTCTTTCTTTCACGCCGACCCGGGTCCCAGGGTCACCTCGACGATCACGGCCTGGGCGGGCGCGGACCGGCGGATCTCGCCGGTGGCGAGGCCCTCCTACCCACGCGGCCTTCACCCACGCGCTCCCCCTTCACCTTGCGCACCACCTACACCCTCTTCCCCTCTCTCAGCTCAACAAAGACCCCGCCGGCGGACATGGCGGCACGGCGGCGGTCTTGTGCTCTGGCGCAACCAACCGAGCCTTCTCGAAAGGTCCCTTGTGGTTTTTGGTAATTGAGTGTCAACATTAGGTGAACTAATATATGTGATTGAGATAATACACGGGAGATTAGTTCACGTGTGGTGACGCAATGAAGGAGCTTTATTGCATATGAAACATGACATGGAGTCATGTGACCAAGGTGGTGAAGATCAAGACAAGGCTTGGCTTGATGGACCGGTTGCAAGTGTGAAGGGCAAGTCGAGGCAAAGTGAAGCGATGGACCGCGAGGCGGTGAAGCTTTAGGCAAGACTTGGCGCCCGACGGACCGACGCAACGGTGAAGAGCAAGTGAGGTCAAGATCGATGGACCAATAGTGTCACGTGATGATATGAAGTGGATCATATCATTTGGTGATCGTGTTGGTGCATGTGTTGCATCGGCACTTGGAGATGGAGCGGAATGGAAATGCGCAAGGCAAAGGTATAACCTATAGGGCATTTCATTTCGCCAGTCATGAGGAGCTTAGAGAAGTTTATGACCGGGTTTAGGATAGATGGCCGTACTATCAAGAGGGGCAAACTTGTTTGCATATCGGTCATCTAGTGGCACTTGAGCAATCTAACTTTGCGATGTGTTAGGATCGAGTGGCGTGCTAATAGCTAACCCGTCCTTTGAAATGATTGTGAAAATGCTAACACACATGCACATGGTGATGTACACTTGGTGGTGTTGGCACATTTGCAAAGACGGCGGTGATTGCAGGGTTGAGTTGGGTTTGGGAACCGCTCATCCTCCCGCCGAGCTTGCGAGGCGGGATTCGGCGCTTTTGTGAAAATGATATGCTTATTTTCTATTGCGCCGGATGCAAGTTGGAGGTGAAAACATGCTAATCCTCGTGCTCAAGTTGGTATACTTGTTGGATAGCATGTCGAAGCAAAAGGCGACGGAGTTTCGCAGAAATGGGCGACCGTGACGCTGAAAATCCCGACGGACGCGGTGACCGGAAGCACGGCCTGCTCGACCGGACGCCGCCGGTCAAGGCCCCGGTAGAGCGTGTTTTGGGGATTTTAGCCTGACGCTTGACCGGACGCTTGACCGGATGCTTCGGTTGCTCGACCGAACCTCGACCGACGATTCGGTTGCCGTTGGTCGTGGGGCCAAGGACTTTGTCCTATGTGACCGGAAGCACTGTTGGGTGCGACCGGACTCTGGACCGGACTCGCTGGTGAGTCCGGTCGGTGCGTCCGGTCGACGCGCAGGAAATGGATTTTTCCTCCCAACGGCTCTATTTGACTTGGGCCCTATATATACTTGCCTTGGTCGGCCATGGCAGGTGGCTGAGCACACTTGGGCCTTGGTGGCTTGTGTTGTGGTGCTTGAGAGCCCTCCCACTCACTTGTGATTGATAGTGTTCATCCAAATCAAAGTGAGGAGTGATTCTAGTGCATTCGCGTTGAGAGATCGCATTTGTGGCACTAGGTGATCGTGTTGCAAGCCGGTGTGCTTGTTGCTCTTGGAGGTTGCCACCTCCTAGATGGCTTGGTGGCAAGAGACTTCATGAAGCACGCAACGGAGATTGTGCGGTGCTCCGAAGGAGGATTTGTGAGAGGTTCGAGCTCACCTCGCGGGGATCGTGAAGAGCATCACTACTAGAGCGTGTCGGTGAGTACCTCCCTTGTGTGTGTGGTGTCTTGCGGTGCCTTGTGATAGGCTCACTTGAGAGTGGTGTCTTTGCGGTAAGCCTAAAGGCATTTGGCTTGGAGTGAGCTCCACAATCAAGAACCATCTAAGTGAAACACCAAAGGAACCACCCAAGGTGTTGGTCGACACAACGAGGAGTAGGGGAAGTTGGCAAGCTTCCCGATACCTCGGTAAAAATCACCGGTGTCAACTTGTCTACTCTTCTCGGTGGTTTGCATTCTCCAAATCACAAGCTTCGTATTTATATTCATATATACCTTGTGCTTGTGCTTGTGGAGTAGCTCTTGCAATTACTAGCTTGTGTAGCTTGTTAGTTGCTTTGCTTAGTTTGTGTAGCTAAGTATTTTGAGCCTTTGGGTTAGGCGTGTGTCGCCTTGTCCTTAGTGCATCTAGTGAGCTTAGGTTTGGCTTTGTGCTTTTGCTCATTAGAATTGTGTAGGAGCTCACCCTTGTTTGAAGTACTAGTGCATAGGTTTGTGTGACCTTGCAATAGAAATGGTTAGGAGCTCAAGCTAGGCTTATCACCTCATTTGCTTTGTGTAGAATCTTTTATGAGGTGATTTAGAGTCATAGCTAGAGGGGTGAAGTCTTGGCTAAACGAATAGTTACAATTCCGCATTATATTAGTTTAGCCGGCGCAATTAGTTTTAGAAAGGACTATTCACCCCCCCTCTAGTCCCCATCTCGACCCTACACCTTCCCCGGCCAAACCAAACACACCAGCCTACACAAAGACGCCTAGGGCGATCCTACTCCACCTATCAATCGAACTAAACCGCCCCGAGAAGAGCGCGGCCATATGGGGCGGGCGCGGCAGGGGCGAGCCTCGCCGGCGTCGACGTTCGGCCACATCCGCGTGGTAGAGTTCAAGCAAGGACATCCTACGGCTTCGCTAGAGTGCGGGGATCATGATGCTCACGTTGGTTGGCTTGAAGACAAGTCGGAGACGGGTCGACGGCGTGAAGCGGCGGCTCCGGCGGCAAGCTTCCGGCGGCGGCGATGTCGTTCGGTGATCCCGAGCACGAAAAAGGAAAACCAGCGAGAGCATCGTGATTAGGGACGGGAAGTAGGAATGGAAACGAGAAGAATTGCAAGTTGAAGCCCACGGTGACGAGCGGTGGGCGGTGTGACGACGTGCGGCGGCGGCGGCCGCCGGCCTCCCGGAAAGACGGCGCGTGGCTGGCGGCTCCGGGATGAGAGAGGGTGGTTTCGGCTCAATCGATTCGCAATGGGGGAGGCGGAATGGTGGTCGATGGAATGACGAATGATGAAGCGAAGTGCCGTGAATTTGAGAGAGAGGGAGAGGGCGGCCGGGGGGCGGGATAAGGACGTCGGGAGTGGTTATCCATGGCGCCGGCCCCCCCCGCCGCTCGGGATAGACATGGGGTGCGAAGAGGACACGATGGCGGACGCGTACGACACGTTGGGACAGTGCTGGCACTCGCGGGCGGCCGGAAACGTCGAGGCGGCCACGCCGGCGAGCGATCACCGCCTGCCGCCGCCTGTTCTTCCCCTTTTCTTCTATCTTCTAAACCCTAGCAATCAATTTCGTCAAATTCTCCCAAAAACTGAACTGCACTCAAAAATATCCAAATACAAAAGTTTCATGAAATTTTGAGTTCTACAACTTTCTCAATTGGGGCATTTTCAAATTGATTTGGAAATATGATTTTTGAAATAGGGCGATTTGAATTCAAAAAGGGGTTTGAAATTACTTTAAAATTTTGAACTGAACTTCAAAAACTCAAAACATCAAAGTTGTTCACCTCAAAGAGATCTACAACTTTGATAAACCACTTTTGCCAAATTCCAAATGGTTTTGAAATTATAGAAAAGGGGGTAAAAGGAGGTTTTGGAATTAGGGATTTTTCATACAAGCATTTCACACATGGCATTCAAATATTTATTCATTTCATATAGGCACAAGCAACCTAGTATATAAACTTGTTTTAGTGAATCCATATCAAGGTTAACTAACATGGATACTTGCAATGCTCATGATGACATGACGATTTTTAGTGTTAGTAACACGAGGGGTGTTACTGGCCGAGCAAGCCGTGCCCTGAAGTACCACAATAACTTTTTGTAGACACTTTGTTCCACACCGAGAGATTATCCTCTCTATCGTGAGCCAATATTTGCCTAGTGTCCTTGGACTGAACTTCGGATAGGAGCTAGACCCACACGTTCCCTTGGGATAAATACGATACCTAGGAATACTCCCAGGTGAAGTGCCACGATGGTATTACGTGCGCTTGCGGACTTTTTCGCTTTTGCGTTAACAAATACCAACATAGAGACACTATATATTTAAATAATTTTGATTTTGGATTCATATTTGAATCATTTTTAATTTTCATACTAGATTCAATTTGCAGAAAGCACAAATGAAAGAGCATCGAATCCAAAGACAAATTCATATAGTCATGAAGCTCATCATAAACTATTGTAACCATGAAACTACAATTGAATCAAGCACATCTCGAGAAGATGGATACATATGCTGTAGGCACATCAGAATTTTGTTAACATGCTACTACTTGTGAAGAAACCATTCATTTCTGAGTTCTGTCTCATCCTTAACTCCCACGACACATCAGATTATTGGGCAGGATGCTCTTGGTAGTAATGATGGTATAGTCCAATTCATGTCTTCATGAGCTTCCTCGCATGCAAGATCCATATAGTGCAAAGGGAATTAGAAAGTTGTCGATAATTATATTTCATAAGACACAAGCTATGCCAAATTGTGAAGCGCACACACATACTTGAGCTAGGGAAGCTCAAATTCCTCCTTTGGAACCGAGGAATTTCTGTCTCATCCTTAATTCTCATGGCACATCAGATTATGGGGCAGGCTGATCTTGGCATGAACGATAGTCGAGTCCAGTTCATGTCTTCATGAGCTTCCTGAATGCAAGATCCACATAGTGCAAAAGGGAATTAGAAGGTTGTCAGGCAATTATATTTCATAAATCAGATGTTACGACACAAGCTATGCCAAATTGCGAACTGCATACACACATACCATGATGGCCTATTGGCGAATGGTGGTGGGCACGGCTAAACAGAAGCACCACGTGGATTCAAGTTTCATTGATCAATGTACCTCATGAAAGATCATGAAAAAGAAGTCAATCGGTTGCAATGAAATTAACTTTGTATTTCGATCCGCCAAACAAAAACAGAGTGCAAAGAGAAACTTGAGTCCGTGCCAAACGATTTAGTGAATCAAAGTCAAAATCAGAAACATTTGTTAAATGTATAGAATCCAGCGGCTAAAAAGATGAGAGCTTTTAATGTATTGGAGCTTCTCTAGCTCCAAAGCTAGCTGCTGAAGGTTTATTTCTCACGCAAAGGGGCGAACGAGAGGAGGAGCAGAGCCTCCCCTGTATGTCCCTTGCGTGAGAAATAAACCTTGAGCAGTAAGCTTCGGAGCTAGGGAAGCTCAAATTTCTCCTTTGGAACGGAGGAATTTCTGGAATGGTATTTGAATCTCAAAGGAAATAGCTCAATTTCATAGGGTTTTTGATGTGAACTAGGGTTCTTGATCTTCCGAAAGGTTCTGGTAAATATCAATTTGGTGGAGTTGCAACATAAGTCAATCTGGCTTCCGAACAACACGTTCTGAACCCCGCAATCGCAGCACCACGTCTCCTCAGGTCATTGACTGGCGGTGCACGGTTGACCTCGCTGTCATACCCGTTTTTTAGGAACAAAAACGAATATATAAAATACATATGTGCCCTGAGATCAATCACACATATGATAGACAAATCTTAAAAGTATCATCATCCATAGCTCGAAATAAATAGTATATCAATATCCATTACATCATAGCTAAAGATAAAAGCTAGCATACGCGGAAGACTTCTTCATAGCACCAACTCCACAGGGATAGCCGACTGGTTGACAACAAGCCTAGTAATACTCATCACGGTAGTTCTCATTGTAGTCGTCACACCAACCTTGATCTGTTTAATGCAACATAGCAAGGGTGAGTTCATGTCGAACTCCGCAAGCATAGCCAGGGGTTATGAGGCCAAGAAACTGACACTGGTTTAACTACGGTTGCTTTTAGTGTATGTCAAGTTTTAAGCTTAAGCATAAAGGAAACCCAAAGCCCACAATTCTCATAAGTAACGACAAGTGTAACATGATCCATGAATAATAAAAACATAAAGTAAATTCTTCCCTCAGTTTTCTAGGCCGTTCATAACCGCGAACACAGCTGATATATCAGTTTATTAACTCTGCGCAGAGGTGTACACTTTCACTACAGGTCATGGTTTCCAGAGCCAGTGAAAACCATATAAAGCCTTTCAAAAGTTCATCTAAGCATGTTAATAGCGATAGGGCTACAACCCATTCTCTTCCCATTCAGGTAACCATCAACACACATAGACAAGGTCCTTTGATCAACTAAAGCCAGAGCCAAGTAGCCCCCGTAGCTGTACGGTAAATCCCAGATTTTGCCAAAGGATAAGTCCTTATGGAGAGCTAAGAGCATTATAAACAAACACAAGCTCCTTCGCCCTATGATCATGTTACCAACACATCTTTCAAGATTAACATTAAGTATCTTTAGTGAAGTTGAGCACTAGCAAAGTCTACTCAATGCAATAAACCCATAGGTGAACGAGGAACAAGTGTTAAAGACTAGGTAAAATCCTTAATGGCAATCAAGGGGGACACATGCAGCATGAATTTAGTGATTAAGGTGAATAGGACATCAAGGATGATCCCAAGCTATACTTGCCTTGGTTGAAGTCTTGAGCTTGCTGATCCTCTTCAAAGAAATACTCCGGATCGTCCCCGAACTGCTCACCGCCTACTCAATCGATCACGCAGCAACACACAAGCGACCATGCAATCAAACACGAGGCAAACATAAGCATAATGAGATAACAGTACATCAAACAGTAAGAAAACAGTTTGAAAAGTGCATAAAACTATTCTACTCGTCAATACGATCACATCGATATAAAGATCACGAAAATCGGAGTTAAAACGGCTTAGTTATGGATTTTACAAGTTTAATAGTAATAAAATAATAGACTAAATATAAACTCGAAATTTAAAAGTTCAAAACCTAATTAATAGTGGTATAAACATGTAGATTACGGAATTACGAGTCTAACGAAAGTTGAACGGATCGATTTAGATTTAAAACGGAGAAGTTATGAGCTTTTGAAATCGAGTGGCAATTCTGTAAATAGATGAAAGCGTATTTTGGATCTGTTAAAACAAGAATACGCTTTCCGTAGAGGCTTAGCGTAGTCTTTGTAAGGCGCCGAGGGACGGCGGGTGGATTACTTAAATAATTCTAAGGGCCTTTGTGCAAAAACGCCAGGCCAAAGGGGTATCGTTTCATCTGAGGCGTTGGATCGATCTTGGACGGCTCGGATTAGGTCTGGCGGGCGGCTGGCGCTACTCGCGCGAGTCGGCGTGACGGGCGGCGGACATGGCCGGAACTTCGCCGGAGATCGAAATCGACGATATCGTGCACCAAACTTAACGCTATTTGATCCAAACGGAAGAGAGGAACATGGCAAGCTCACCTAAACCGAAAACACGGGCGAACGGGCTTGAGGACGGCGGCTCGCGGCACGAGAAGCGGTCTACGGGCGGCCGCGGTACACCGGCGCGCGGTTAGGTCCAAAAGATTGAATTAAACGCGACCCGAGCGTGCACCAGTTCAATGCGAAGTCGTAGGGCTCACCTCTGACGAGAAAAGGACCTCGGACGCGGCGAAATTGAGCTCGCGGCGGAAGAACAACGGCGGCTAGGGTTTCGATGGCTCAAGAGCTAGAGCTTGGGATTCCTCTCGCGACTGAATGCGTGGGTGGGCGGGAGAGCTACGGCTGGGTTTATAGGGGGTCGACATCGAGAAAAAAAATGGAAAGGTAATCCCGAATTTGGGATTGAAAGGCGGCGGCTTGGCGTGGCTCGACTCGTGGCTCGGGTCCGGCTTAAGGAAGGAGAACGCCCGACGGGTGGGACCCACCGGCAAGCGACGCGTGAGAGGAGAGAGGAGGGAGGGAGGCGCCGCAGCCGCGCTTGCTGGCTGGGCTCGATTCTGGGCCGGGCCGGGCGGCTTTCGGCAATTGACGGCCCAAAAGGAGAGATGGCCTTCGGGCCTTAAGCAAGGAGAAAAACCACTTTCGGGCGAGGCGGTGGGGAAGAGGGGCTTGGGCCTTTCGGGCCAAAAATGAGAGAAGGGTTAGGGAGGGAAAAGAAAAGCCTTTTCAATTATTTGAAAACAGATTTCAAATGCATTTCAAAAGAGAGTTTGAATCCTTTTTCAAACCAAACCAAAACCAGTCAATACAAAAATAAATATGCACCCGGCATGTATGCAAAAACATGTATCTAGCCTTATGATTCATTTTAATTTCATAAAATTTATTTATTAAGCGTATTTAATGCATCACATAAAAGCCAAAATTAAATCAAATCGACTAATTTAAATTCATGCAAAATTTTTGGGTGTTACAAGAAGGCTAATCCTTGCCTGCGAATCGAAGAACACAAGCAAGAAAAAGGAAGAATGCAACTGAATTTGCGGATGACGAGAATAATCTCATGAAGTTGGGGTCCCACAAACCGATGATGAGCGAAACAATTGTAAGCGAGAATAATCTAAGCAAAACTCAAATCCTAATGTGGTGGCGGCTCTTGAATATATGGAGTTTGGGGCAAGATCCACCCCGGACATGTCCCTAATGGACCCCAATACGATACACGGCCCATCGGCCCAAAAGACGGTGACGCAGCACCCTGACAGATTCTGTATGCTCACATGTTTCGATGATTTCCGTTGACTCGTAAGGAATTTGGACTTGATTTAGGATCCATTGGAAAGCTTATCCCCTTAGCTTTCCAACCATATAAAGAACATCAAAAATGGAGTCTGTTTGTATCTGGGTGATGATTTTAGTGCGGGCTGCTCCTAGAGTCCGAAACGGCCTCGAACTCGGTTTGATTTGGGCCTCCACCTTGGTGACTCGATCCGAATTAGCCTCGGGCCTCCTTCTTGACTTGAAATCCCAGGCTGATCTCCTCGATCTTCATCCCATTTTCCAAGCATGGTCGTATACATGGAGGTCATGTCCTCATCATCCTCCCCTTCTTGACGAAAAACTGTCCTCGGCGTTGATTGTGCTTGAAGACATATCTGATGATCCTCCACAACATGAGGACAAACGAGGTTGCCAAAATAATGGGAATGGACAATGTTGTGAGAAAGAATATTACTACATGTCTAGATTTGCAGCATGTCTTCTCCTACAAACATGTAGTCTGTTCAATCTGAATGCACACGATCTTTGTCGATACTATCCTTCAAAACATTAGTACTAACAAGAAACATATGGTCCCCTTCTATGGATGTAACTTGTTTCTCTAATGTAAAACTAGAGGAACAAGACATGGTAATATTATAGTTATCACAACCCTCTAGTTGATCATATTTTTGCACAATAAAAGGAGATTTCAGATTTGAACAAATATAGATACGATGCACCATATACTTTCCTTTACAGTTATATTTCCCAATAAAGTGATATGTACATCTATACAACCATGGCAATTCAGCGCATACAAATTTCTCCTTCAAATTACTTAGAGCACATAGAGTATCGAATTCTATATAACCCAAAGTATTTAAAGAAGACAACAATTTTAGTTCATCTTGTTCAGTAGCAATGGGAAGAAAATTTGTATGTTAAAGCATAAGGATGTGTCTCAAAAAACGAAAGAATCAATTTCCTTCACAAGTTGTGGTAGAGGAATAATAGAAGCATCAGCACACAACTCTTCTTTATTACAATGACCAACAAGCAAATCATCTTGACAAAGGTAAATCAATCAAAGGTTCCACTAACAGTTGCTCGGCGATAGCATCTTTGGAGGACAAATTTAATACATCAAAAGAATTCTCACCATCATATTCGTTACCTTTGTTCTCATTTGCAGAAGTAAATATAGGCTCGTTGTGAATTAATGATTCTGAAATTTCACATGAGACGGTAACCACATCATTCACTATCGTATTGTCCTCCTTTTGTTGTACATTACCTTGCAAAGGATTAGGCATAGCAGGAGGTGCAGCAAGGCGCTGATCCTCTAATGGGTGCACTTCATCTTTGCAAAATTCATGAAATTGATGAACAAAAATTTCTCTCATAAGAATTCTCATATCAATCCATGTTCAAGGTTTATCTAAATCACTTTAGTCATTCCACCAAGTTAATGCACCATTAATTAAAACACTAGCTGCTTTTTATTTTTCTCCTATCACACATACGACGTTGTGCAAAAATATCATCTATAGCTTTTTCCCAATCAATATATTTATCAACACCTATACCATCATAAGTAGGTGGAGATGGACAAATATAGTGACCTCGATGTCGTAGTAGTGCTGCAGCTCCCAAGCAAGTTAGTCTTCGCATGATGATTAATATTGGCAAAAGCATCATGGACCGCCTTCGCGATCGCTTCGCGCACCCCCTTCATGAACTTGTCCCTGTACTCACTATCCATGGCATCTTTGATCCCTATGATTGTTAGTAGAAAATAGGAGAAAACACAAAAAGTTATCCCTATCAACTACTATCCAGAGGATAGTGGTGCACACTCTCACCAAGAGGGAGTGGAACCACGATTGCAAGGACGAATCTGTCTTGATCGAGAAAGAATATATGTGGAGCTTGGAGGGCCAAAAAAATATATATGTAAGTGGCACACAAGTCAGAAACAGATAGCAATGCTGAATAAATGTCCAAAGCACTTGTCCTAGTTGCTAGCCTATATGTGTTCCTAAGACCAGTTGTGATAAATAATAGAGTGAAACAAGAATGAAAGGCAAACAACGGAAACACGGACAAGGCAAAAGGAACCACAAACAACAGAGCTATCGGATGTTCCTAATGTGCTCCCCTTTTCTTTTCTTTTCTTTCACTATTTTTCTTTTCTTTTTTCTTTATGTCAAACTTTTTTATTTTATACTTTTGATATTTTTTCCTCGGCAAGGATCACACAAGAACAAACCGCAAAAATTTTGAGATCAATTGGATAAAAGATGTGGTCTATAGAAAAAGCAATTGTGCTCTCTAAATCATGCCAAAACTTGTGGGCCCCTGAAACTCAACTTTCCCCGATGGAATTTCGCTAACCTAATTTCAGCGAGTCCGGCTTTCTTTGGAATTCAATGGACCTGAAATTTTCTGTAATTCACTTAATTTGGAGTTCGTATGAGAAACTTATGACTGTTTTATGGAAGGACCTCTGAATCAAGGTCTTAGAGGGGCGAAAAACAGGTTCTCGCAAGGTGGCGAGAGGGTGGGATTTGGAGTGGCAGCAGAGGGAAAACAAGGATTAGGCTGAAACATGATCTAAACCAGCAACATGACCTTGACCTAGGACAAAAACTCAACACAATGAACTCTGAAACTGAAATATGCAATGGCTATGGCACGGTTGGTTGTAGGACAAGAAATAAATATGGCGGTGGACTATGGGACGAAGGCGAAAACACTCGAATTAGGGTAGGATGCGAACCTGACGGTAAGCCTATCTCGGTACCACTTGATGTGAACTAGGGTTCCCGATCTTCCGAAAGGTTCTGGTAAATATCGATTTCGTGGAGTCGCGACACAAGTCGATCTAGCTTCCGAACAACATGTTCCGAACCCCGCAATCGCAGCACCACGTCTCCTCAGGTTATCGTCCGGTGGTGCATGGTTAACCTCGCCAAGAAGGCTAGTCCTTGCCTACAAATCGAAGAACACAAGCAAGAAAAAGGAAGAATGCAACTGAATTTGCAGATGACAGATTAATCTCACGAAGTTGGGGTCTCACAAACCGATGACGGCCAAACTATTGTAAACAGAATAATCTAAGCAAAACGCAAATCCTAATATGGTGGCAGCTACAGAATATATGGAGTTTGGGGTGAGATCCACCCTCTGGACACGTCCCTAAAGGACCCCAATACGATACACGGTTCATGGGCCCAAAAGATGGCGACGCAGCATCCTGACTGATTCTGTATGCCCATATGTTTTGAGGATTTCTGTTGACTCGTAAGGAATTTGGACTTGATTTGGGCCTCCTTCTTGACTTGAAATCCCATGCTGATCTCCTTGGTCTCCATCCCATTTTCCAAGCATGGTCATCTGCATGGAGGTCATGTTTGGGGCGAGACCCACCCCCTGGACACGTCCCTAATGGACCCCAATACGATACACGGCCTATCGGCCCAAAAGATGGCGACGCAGCACCCTGACAGATTCTGTATGCCTACATGTTTCGCCAACTCCCATTGACTCATAAGGAATTTGGACTTGATTTAGTATCCTTTGGAAAGTTTATCTCCTTAGCTTTCCAAGCGTATAAAGAACATCGAAAACAGAGTCCATTTCAGATCTAGGCGATGATTTTAGTGCGGGCTGCTCCTGGAGTCTGAAACGGCCTCGAACTCGATTTGATTTGGGCCTCCACCTTCGTGACTCAAACCGAATTAGCCTCGGGCCTCCTTCTTGACTTGAAATCCCATGCTGATCTGTTTTCATCCATTTTTTCAAGCATGGTCGTATGCATGGAGGTCATGTACTCATTTGTTTTCAAAGGAAACAAAAAAATCAAAGAAAAGAAAGAATACCTTTTACGCGAGATTCGACCAACATATAAATAGATCTCATAGATCCATGGATATACAGGAGGACGAGAACGTTGGGACAGATGAAGACGTACCATAGCGGTGAGGCCTCGAGATCCACCGGCAAAGCAATGGCCTGCATGGCGGACACCAGTACCGCAGTGTCGAGTGTCGAGATGCACATTGGCGAGCACAGCCGACATCGTGGCAGTGGACTGATGAAGGTGTACAACACTAGCAAGGCGTCGAGAGCCACGGTGAAGGGCACGGCTGGCTTAGGCCCTTACTATTCACCATGGCTCGTGACGCCTCGCCGCTGTTGGATGCTGAGTACCGCAGCTGCATGACATGGAGGCAGAGGAGGACAGTGTTCCCTCGGCGGCAGACATTGGTGGTGAGTAGGCGCACGGCGGCAAGATGTACGGTGGTGAACAAGGATGACATTGTGGCAGCGGACCTCCGAAGGCGTACAACACTGGCGAGGCGTCGAGATCCACTGTACGGTGGTGAGCAAGGATGACATTGTGGCAGCGGACCTCCGAAGGCATACAACACTGGCGAGGCGTCGAGAGCCACTGTGAAGGGCACGACTGGCTGAGGCCCTTACTCTTAACCATGGCCTGCGACGGATCGCCGTTGTTGTATGATGACTACCGCAGCTGCATGATGTGGAGGCGGAGGAGGACGGTGGTCTCTCGGTGGCGGACGTTGGTGGCGAGTAGGCACGCGGCTGCGAGAGGAAGCGCGGCAGTTCCATCTGTGGAACAGGAGGAGAGGGAAAATTTTAAAATTGAGTGGTGCAAATAAAGCAAATGGGAGTGACAACTAGGTCTAGCATATATATATACACATACCATCTGCCAAACCCACACTGGTCCAAAATGAAAAATTGGTCCATGATGGGTGGGGTTCAGACCGACCTGTCATTCAGCTAGAGTGACAACCCAGCCACTTTGGTCCAAAATAAATATTGCTCAATGATAGGTGGAGTCCGGACCCACCTGTCATTCTAGAGTGATAACCAGGTCTAGCATATATACACATACCTTCTGCGAACCCACACTTTGGTCCAAAGTGAAATATTACTCAATGACGGGTGGGGTTCGGACCCACCTGTCATTCAGATAGCTTAGTGCGTCAGTAGAAGAAATGAGAACCGATGCATTGATGCCGCGTGGCCCATGGTCCTCCACGTGACCTTCATGCACTCTTTTGAACTGATCTCAGGGGGTGTTTGGATCCAAGGACTAATTTTTAGTCCGAGTCACATCATATGTTTAGATGCTAATTAAGGGGACTAAATATGAGCTAATTATAAAACTAATTGCATAAGCCATGGATAATTCACGAGACGAATCTATTAAGCCTAATTAATCCATCATTAGCATATGTTTACTGTAGCACACATGGCAAATCATGGACTAATTAGGCTTAATGGATTCGTCTCACCAATTAGCCTCCATTAAGCAATTGGTTTTGTAATTGGCCTATGTTTAATACTCCTAATTGGTGTCCAAACATTCGATGTGACGAGGACTAGAGTTTAGTCCTAGGGGATCAAAACCCCCTGTTTTTGGGACCCAGTGTGCATTTCTGTTGCTGATCCAAACCAACATATTGGCTTGCTGCACACGTCGGTTAGTACACTAAATAAAAAATTGACCAGACCAGATAGTACGTTGTTCACGTCCTTGACCAGGTAAAAGGGTGTGCCTCAGCCTTAGGCAAGCAGGCTGTTGGCGCACGCTAAACACAGTTCTCATGCATCAAACCAGTGAAACAAAAGGCTAAAATCCACACTTGTTTATCTCTAACCCTAACATTTCCACAAGTTTTGGTGTGCCAACATGTTTTGCAGGGTTATATCATAAACAGGGTCAATTCTGGACAATTCGGCTTGGTTTCAATAGAGTTACAAAGATGCACCTTAAGCACAAAGAAGATGACACCAAGTCACTGATTTGAGGTGACCATTATGAAGATCATCGTTACGATCGAAACGGACATATGGTTCACCCAAACCAAAGCCTAGATGAAGAAATGGCCAAGCATGAAAGATTGCGGCCAAGTCTAGCTAGGCTGGCCGGTGCCAACCCGACTGGCCGTTTGGAAGACTCCAATAGGCCCCTGGGCACCTGGGGAATCGGCCAACGCCCAAGTCAAGGTACTTAGCCATGGAAGCCCCACAAGTATAAGAGTGAGGTTTGGAGTATTTCTATGCTAGTCTACACCAACTCAAATATGTTTGGGGTATATTGTTGTGCACTTGAAACTTTATAGGTTGAATAACATGGCAGCAACTTTTAATCCATTGGTCCTAAGTTCTTCTTTGCTCGGGATGAGCAAAGGTCTGAGCTTGGGGGTGTGTTGGCACACGCTAAACACAGTTTTCATGCATCAAACTGGCAACACAAAAGGGTAAAATCCACACTTGTTTATCTCTAACCCTAACATTTCCACAAGTTGTGGTGCGCCAACATATTTTGTAGGGTTATATCATAAACAGGGTCAATTCCGGACAATTCGGTTTGGTTTCATTAAAGTTACAAAGATGCACCTTAAGCACAAAGAAGATGACACCAAGTCACTGCTTTGAGGTGAGCATTGTGAAGATCTTGTCGAGATGATTGAAACGGACATATGGTTCGCCCAAATCGGAGTCCGGATGAAGAAATGGCCAGGCACGAAAGATTGTGGCCAATTCTGGCCAGGCTGGCCAGCTGGCGGAAAACTTGGCCGGTCGGCCAGCCATACGGCTGGCCAGCCAGCCGATGCCAACCCGGCTGGACCTTTGGAAACCTCCAATAGGCCCCTGGGCACCTGGGGAATGGGCCAAACACCGGCCGGCGCCAAGGCCGGGCGGTCGGTGCCCAACCCGACAAGCCAAGGCCAGCAAGGCCCGGCCGACGCCACGCCCGGGCCGGCCGGCGCCCACTACGGCCTGGGTTGGCCTCGCATGCAAGAAAGCACACAAAGGCTCCTCCCCAGCCGTCACATACAAAGGTGGTGCATCCTAGGGCCACAGTTGTGGTGGAACTGCCCAACTAAAACTGGCTCAAGCGTGCCAAGCATCATTTTTAACAAATTCCGGTGTGATGCGCGCTTGAACGATTCAAGCCCGGCAGTTTGTCGAGCATCCATAGGATACCCAATCTCACCAATTATGACAACAGGACCGACAGATGCCCCCAAGGCTCGCATTCACGAGCAAAGATAGCTAGAACACCAAAATACTTGAAAATATTGAGACAACAGAGTTCAAAAATACAGAAGTTAAACAACATTTTACAAATAACAGCGGAAAACAAAAGAGGAGACAAGGGTTCAAGACCTTAACTAGGATTCTCCGGAAGCAGCAGTAGAGCGACAGAGCGAACATCGCATCAAGCCCAATGATGCGAGTTCCAGAGGTTAGACAAACAAAACCTTCAATAGGGGTCACAACCACAGACCCTAAGTACAAGGGTATTCGCAAGACTTACCCGACTATGTTGGCATAATTGTTGACACAAAGGGTATGCAAAGCTTTTGGTTTGCTAGCTCAATTTTTGCCAAAAAGCATTACTACAAGTTGTTCCTAGCTTTCAAGTTTTAGCTCAAGTTTAGTAATCAACTTGTTACTAATATTTGCACCTATACAACTGTGACAACCAATGTTGTTTAACAAACAGCAGATTATAATCGTTCTCCTCACATTACCCTCATATATTACTCTGCGACATTACGACGTAGTGAACAAGCGGTAATCATATCCGAGAGGCACGGCAATTTGAGCCTATTTACATCCTGCAGGAGAAACCCAATCACATGACATGTGTACCCCTACTTGGCCGTACTTCTGCTGAGTACATACCTTTTGGCCGTACGTAGCAACCTTTCACGTCTGCGCTGCGAAGTTTGAACAATTCCCTCCACTCCTGAGGGGATCTATACCTCGAGTTCACCCCTCGTTATCACTCTTCCTTTTCTTGCTCTTTCTTTTCTTTTCCTCACCTAAAGTGGTGGGCCAGGAGAGTTCAAACCCCGCGGGATCAACTACATCGGTTTCCTAGGTCCATATACTAGTATGTGATTGGTACGTTCAAACTTGATCAACAGGGCCAACAACGAACGGTTCCTAATCGACACAGGCGGGTCTACCATCACACCTATAAAGCACCCACCCGGTCTCAGGTTCTCATCATGTGATCCAACAGTAACCAAGTATAAGCATCACCCTATATCTCGCGAGTGACAGGAAATCACTCGGCTTCTATTGAGTCCAACATTCTAAGCGTAGCAATACTAACGGCCCACAAACTAGTAAGGGACTCGATGGGCGATTTGGGATAGCTCATGCATCTGGATTTCAATCAACTCCTATCAACCTAATGCACAACCATAAAAACAATTGATCTGAAATAAGGGTCGTGCAGGGGCTTTACTGTATTGCGAGGGTAAGTTAGTTCCTTGAATTGAGCTTGATCAATGACCACACATCTCGGCGTATTCCAACCTTGATCCATGGCAACTCCATCATTGACATTTGTAGATTTTGGTTCTACATGAAATGACGTGATGCAATTCAATTAATGCATGTGGATAAACATCACATGAAATGTAAAGACGTGCTTTTTACTTTAATTAAGTAAATAAAACCAATAGATTTGAAAGGTAACTTTTACATAAATAAATAAATAAACCAAAAACTATTTCAATTAAACGAGAAAAAGTTTTTTATTTAGTAATTCATTTCCCACAATTTATTTTAAAACAGAAAAGCACTTATTTTAAAACACATTTGAATTAACTAATTTTACAAACAAAAGTTATTTTTTCCAAAATTATTTTATAAAAGAAAACATTTTCTACTTAAACACATCTTAATTAACTAATTTTAAAACTAAATTAACATAATAGTAAAGCTATAGGTATTTTTTTCTAAATAGCCCTAGTTAAAACAAACTTAGCAAAAACTGGTTTGGCATTTTTAGGATTTTTGTACAAATTTCTAGGCATTTTTGAAGGTAAACACCATTTAAATCATTTTCTTAATAACCTAGAAATTCAAAAACCCCCATCTAAACTTTTCTTACTCACCCCTCTCTTACCCTCTCTCCCTCTCGCCCTAGCATACGTGGGACCGGGGCCATCTACAGAAGGGGCGGACCAACACAATGGCGCGGTGGCTTTGGCCGGCGGGTACTCGCCGGCTGTGAGGTCTTCGGCAGCTGGGGTGGCACGGAGGGCTTTGCCACGCCGAGGCACACCTGATGTGTGACACTCGTGTCGGTGTAAATCTTTCCTTACAAAACTTCTTGGCACTGTCATGATCATGTATCTCATATGGGGGAAACTTTGAAATAAAAGAACAAATTTGGATGAAAATGAGACAATAATTATGGGCAATCATTTTCTATAATGTTTTTGGGTAAATTTAAATTTTGAAACTCAAATGATTTTCAAACATCAAGTTTTGAATTTTTATGAACTATAGGTCTTCTCATGACTTGGGTTAACACATTATAAAGTTTGAAAACCAATGAATTTTATTTGATATCTAAACTAGAAGAAAGATAGGCAAAAGAGCTAGTTTGGTTTCATCATATCATGTGACCATACCCTTTTGATTTGCAACTATAAATTGTTTTCCTATAAAAGTTTCCAAATAAATTTCACCATTGTGTTCATTAGTATGTAAATTGCCTAGTAGCCAAGTTTGGTGAATTTTGGACCTCATTTGCTATTTTTAAAGTAGAGCCAAATTTTGCTTAATGACCATCTAGTGTATCACTTAACCAAACTAGCCTTCCTCTCCTATCTCAATGGCAATTGGGGCCCCACACGTCGTCCCACCTCCTCTCCCACACCCCCTATTTGTAGCATCGGGCCCCCTTAGTCGGTCGCCTCCCGAGCCCCGCGTCTTTGGGCCCCGCTTAGCGGCGACCGGGGACGGAGGAGCGAGGCGCGCCCGGCCTTCAAACACCACGGGCACCTCTCCTCCTCGATTTACGCCTTTCGGGCCCACGTCGAAGCCACGGGGGACCACGCACCGCACGTGAACTCCCAAAGACCGCCGAGTCCATGCGCAAGGACACGGAGGTCGCCCTTGGTTGGACAACGCCGCTACCGAACACCGCCGGGCGTTGCCTACCGCCGTTGCCATAGACCGCCGCCCCTAGGCGGCTCCGCCCGTCGCTCTATAAAGGGGCCTAGTCGAGTGCTCGCCCTCCCCGCCGCCTCACCTCCCATCGCCCATCACCCAGCCTCGCCACCACACCCACACGCACCGCGCCCGTGCCCGCGTGGAGGCACGAGCAGGCTGCGGTAGCCATTGCCGCCACCAAGCTCCCATTCGCCCCCTTTTGAAATTCCTCCAATCCACACCACCAAAGTTTGATTCCTCGCGCACATAGCGGCTACACGGCCTCCACTACCAGCCCCACCCACCGGTTTAGCCGGCCGTTCGCCGAAGAAGCCCGGCGCCGAGCTTGAGCTCCATAGGTGAGCCCCCTCCCAAGCTTCGAACCGAGGAGCACATCAAGTAGCAAAATGGGTTCGTCATCGTCCACCGACCATGGTGCTCCCTCTTATTTGCATGCATTCGTGCCTAGGTCGCCGGGGGACGCCGCCTTCTTCATAGCCGGCCGCTCACGGTTCACAACTCCCGCAACGCCCCGAACTTCACCGCCCCGTTCTCGCCGTTTCGCTACCCCGACCAACGCATTATCTGTGTCACAAGAACCGTCTCATCGTCCTCTACATGCTGGTATATCCCTCCTTCGCCGGTGATGCTCTGCTTGGCAGGAACGCCAATGTTAGTGGCATGGCCATCCATGGCCTATAGCTAGGGTTTGGGTCTTTTTGATAATATGTGGTATAGGCGTATGAACATGATGTCCACTAGCTAGGGTGAAGGTTTATTTTTGTGGCCATTTATGGAATTTCTGCGAATTTACATTATATTTTACCATGGTGAAAACTTGTAAAATCCACTAAAAATTGTTGGAATGTCCAAAAATCATGAAACTAGTTTTATTGTGCTCATAATGTCATGCTCTAGCAAAATATGTAACTTGTACACATCGTGGCTTCTTGTTTTCTTTAGAAAAAAATCAAAGTTAGTCCCTCTGTACATGTGAGTAGCTATGTTTTCATAGATCTAGTAGCATGAGAGACATTTTTCTTTGGAATATACATGCCTAGAAAGGACTGCTGTGAATTGTCCATGATGTTAGCATGTCTCTGTGAATTTATGTGATTTAAAAACTAAACTGGCTTATTTAATGCATAATAATTATTTTGCTCCATGGAAAAATACCAAAAATTTTGATAAAATACTTTATGTGATGCGAACTGGAATATGAAATTTGTTGGAAATTGACCTTCTTTGGAAAGCATTTATAGGGTTTTTCTTTAGAACTTTAGTGTGAAAAATAGATTCAAAAATGCTTTTTATGATTTTTGTTAATTTGGAAATGTTCTTTGTTATAAAAATGTGTTGCTGTGATGATTGTTCAGCTAGGAGCATATGATGGAATTATTTACCGTAATTTTAAACTTAATTAATAAGTTGTGTGAAATAAAAAAAAATTGTAACCAATTCTTTTTAGTAAAATATGAGTTGGCTTGCAGCTTTTATCGCGAGGGAAATTGTTAAATCTTCCTTTTTAACTACTTGTGATAAACATTTTGTCTTTATGAATTTTATTTTGTTTTATATTCGGTAAATGATTGCTCTGTCATAAAATCTTAATTCATTCATCATTGCATGCATTTAGATCCTGACGAGTAGGAGATTACTCATCTTGAGGTTATTGCCGACAAGGAGCCTGTGGTTGAGGAGCCGGAGTAGGTTGATCTAGTTGATCCCGGAGGACTTTATTCTCGACCCTTATTGGCGTGAGCCGTTGTATCGCTTGATTTCGACTCCCCTACTTTTATAAATATTGTATAATTGAATTCTTTGCACTTAGGTGATAGGAGTTGATTGAAACCCCACTCATGAGCACTCCCATACGACCTATCGTGTCCCTTACTAGCATGTTAGGGGCGTTAGCATTGCTATGTTGAGTATGTTATGGAATGGTAGAAGTCGAGTGATTTCCTGTTATTCACGAGAATAGGACTATGGATGTGGCATGTCCTCTTTGTTGCCGTTCATATTGTGGATTGTGGATATGGTTAACTTGTGAGACCGTGACGGTGCTTCATGTGTGATATGTGTGACACCCCGTGTCACTAGGATGCATCATTCATATTCATACCATCATTTCCTAAATTATTTGCGGCATTTTTCAATTAGGTGTAGCATTAAGATACATCATTTCATGAGTGATAAATAAGGCTAATTCAAGAATCTCATTTTTAAATATTCTAGGAAATTATGAGCAAATATGCAAATTAAAATGGAAATTCAAATTTTTTACACTATTAAAAGAAAGTCATTTCACCTTCTTGGGCCATTTAAAATTTCATTTCTATAATTCCATGTGAAGTTATCTTCTCTTTTACCATGTGTATAATTAAATTTCTTGAATTAATGTGTTCTTGATCCTAATTGAAATATTTCAGAATATATATATATTGAATCACCTTGCCTTGGAAACTTAACCCTAAGATTTTGTGAACTTATCTTCATGCTAAATTGGTCTAATACCACAATTAAATGAAATTAATCTAAGTCATACCCCTTATTAAAAAAAAAAAAAGAGAAGAATATTAAACAAAAAGAAGTACTATGTCATGAAAATGTCATTAGCTCAAATATTTCTATCTAAACTCAAACATTAGCCAATTTGAAAAGAATTCAAAACTGCTACCAATTTAATCTTTATTCAAATGAATTCAAAATTCAAATAATGAAAATAAAAAGAAAAAGAAGGTGGGTGAGCAAACCACGGATTCGCCCAAGGCCCACCGACCGGCCGCCTCCTCTCCCGCCGAGCCCTATAGCGCCGGGCCCACCGGTCGGGTCAGACCACCGGCGCCATCCCTCTCCCCCGCAGGCGCCCGTCCCGCTTGCACTACAAGAAATTTAACCTTCTATGATATTTTGTCCCGCCGCCCCACAACCGGCCGGGGCGAGTTCGCCACGCCCCGCACCACGCATCGCGTGCGCCACCGTGCCGCCTCCGCCACGCTTCGCCGGAAGTGCCCGCTGCCGCCGGGCATAGCCGCCACCGCCCGCCGGCGCGACGTGGGCGGGCCACGTCGGGCCACCGTGGTGCGGCCGAGCACCGATCGCGTGCGATGGGCACCCGTGCTCCCCCCACCACTCCATCGTCGCCCGGCAAGCCTCCCGCGGCCGACATCGACGAGCTCCGGCGATTCCTCTGCACAAAATGCGACAGGGGACTTTGGGTTCAAATTAGAGAAGTCCCGGGGACTAGCTGCGAACTCCTAGACTCATATGAATAGTACCGCATACCGGGCGGTTTATCTTTTTCCTTTTTCCTTTATAGCTGAAACTTTGGAAAAATCATAAGTGGAGTTTTATGAGTCCAAAATTGATGAAACCTGTTTTGCTAAGTTTCTAGTAAATAGATCTAGCTGATAAAAATATAATATGGCATATGTTCTGTGGTGAAATAATTTCTTTAGATTTATTTTTGTTTTTGCTATTAAACTTGATGAACTCATAACTAAATAATTATACATGAGAAAAATGTGAAACTTGTGCCATTAATTTTGTTTTGGTATGCCCCTGTCCATGGAAATTATAAACTTGTTATGCTCTGTGTAAAATGTTAGGGTTGTAGTTCAAGTGTGCTTTTGCATGGAAACCTTGAGAAATTCATAATAAAATAATTTATAGGAGTTTTGGTCTGGTAATTTTTATACCATAGTGATATGTTGGGAACATTGTTGTTATGACTTGAAATCTGCAGCTTGACACTTTTTGTAATGCTAAGTATTTTCAGGTCCATGTTACATGTTATCCTTATCATTTTTGGTTCCTATAGCTATGCTGCTTAAAATGCTATGAAATTTGGCCAGTAGGCTAGATTGGTCATGTGTTATCTACTGTAATTTTTCTGGAGTTTATTGAGCTCTGGAGCTATGTATCTTTGTGTAAGTCTACACTTAATTTGGCTAATTAACTATGATTAAAAAGTCAATAAAATATATGCTCCATTGTTTTAGCCATCATTTGACATGCCTTAACTAGCTATACATTTGGTTTATACAGATCTTGATGTCTAGTAATGAGTTATTCCAAATAATTACATGTTTAAGTTGAATTGTGCAAAACTGCTAGGACCAGTTTTGGGAGAAAGCAAACTGACTGTCCAAAATGATGTTTTTCATGAATTAGTGTTTTTGTAAAAGTTGTAGATAACTCTCTGTTCCAGTTTCTATTAAAATTTGAAGTTCATTGGATGCATGGTTTAGGAACTATGGCTTTGCAAAGTTAGTGCTTAAAACTGTCTACTCTCTGTTTCCGGGAACAAAGACTTTGGAACTTTGGAAAATTAATAACTATGAAGTTTGGAATCAGGTCTGATGGTCTAAATAAAAGTTGTAGACAATTTCATAAGTTTTCCAGAATGTCCTCTTGCATGCCTTTTGGAATTATAAATCTCCAGATATGATTTCTTTATGCAGCTATTGTTTGCTGTCCAGAATTTGACACATGCTAGTTATAGTGTTTGGATTATATGTTGCTAAGTATAGCTTATGCCTTTAACCATGATTAAGTTAATACACCAGAGATGTTGTGATATATGTGTCATACTTGATGTGTTTGTTCTCTTTATATTGGTTGAGTGATGTATTGCCTATTGCACTTCTATGTGTTCATACATTTGCATCTTGCATCTCATCTAGGTACGCTAGATGGACCACGTGGAGGACATGGTATTGGATTTCTTGTTGATTCTGGAGATGTTCCTGAAGATAGTACACCTGACTTATTGACTTCAGTCGTATTCCAGGCAAGCCCCGGAGCATAACCCTCTAACTATATATCATTATCTTTATTGTGCATTTACGTTTTGGAGTTGATTGGAAATCCACTTGCATTTTCTAGGTATCCTAATCGAGTCTTACTAGTATGTCTAGGTCAATTTAGTTGCTAAGCTTAGAATGGTTAGACTCTGTAAAATTTGAGTGATTTCCTGTCACTCGCGAGAATAGGAACCTTGGGAATGGCTTATGATATGATGATGGATGATAAACTTGACGTGAGGATTGGCAGGAGCTTCACTTGGGAGTGGTAGGCCCGCATGATCACTTAGGACCCGTATCGATTTGGCCCCGCTGTTCAGGCATTTTGAAAGTACTGGGCACATGCTAACTTATGGGGTTAGTAAACTGATGTAGCTGACAACCTCGATGACTTGGATTAGTACATGCGACCTGGTTGGGAACCGGTGCGCGGAGGTGGAGACTAGGGCCAGGAAAACTCACTGGGTGGGTCAGACGTGGGCACGCCAGTTGGAGGACCAGTCTCCGGAGGTCACGGGCTACCCCGGGTCATCGTTGGCGGGTACGCGAAAGGTTGCCACGTACACTTGAAAAGTGGGTGCGTCCGGTCCAGGCGTGCTACGTAGTAGAGGTGTGCGTGTCGTGTGTCCAGGTAGCTCCTGCAGGATGTAAATTAGTCAATCGCCGCACTTCGGGTTATGAATACCTGCGTAATGGGTCACTTCGTAGTTGAATTTTATGCTTAATGATGCTACTAAAATGAATACGATCTTAATCGTTGTATGCTTACTTGAATGTTCTTTATTTTGGCATAAGATAGATGAATAGGCTCACTTTATTTGTGAATGCTAAAATCTGAAAAATAGGTTACTCTAGTAAGCATAGAGGCAGTGGTGTAACTCAGCAAACCAAAAGCCCCCGCATATCCTTGGAGTTGGTAGATTACTACCATAGTCGGGCAAGTCTTGCGAGTAAATTGAATACTCAGGGTCATGGTTGAACCCCCTTTCAGGTGTGTGGGTCTACGAGGAGGACTAAATGTTGCATGAAGTCTGTGATGATGCGAGGATCCCCTTTTGGGCTAAATGGTGGATTCTTGCCCTTTTGAGATGTTATTGTTTAGAATGAGACTGTTATGTTGCTGCACTTTTAAACTTTAAGCTTCAATTGTCCCAGGATCAAACCTGGCTACTATTCGCACTCTGATGTAATAACTCTAAATTTTCGCTGTGGTGAACTCTGTATGGATCATGATCTGTAATGTCTCGCTTGCATCGTCAAGCTTCTGGATGTGTGATCGGTTGTATGGTTAAGCAGTTTTGGTGAAATCGAGTGTCCTTTGTGGGCATTCGACGGACTACCGGGCTGAGTCTGTCTTAATTGCGTATCCGGACCTCTTAAATGAAGGTTGGCGCAATTAAGCCAGATTTAGTTGGGCGGTTCCGCCACAATATGATAGACCTGTCTATGTAAACTTAGGACCAGTGATGTGGCCTAGGTGAATGAGTTCGAGATGTGTACTGATCACATACTGGCACGGTAAGCTGACGTAGCCGATTCCGCTTTGTTTGGCACCTTCTGCCGCCACTTCGGGTGGGTACAGGAGATCGTTGGTGAGAGGTGATTCTAGGTAAACCATTCAGGTCATGCCTAATGGCGGCTAGATCTAGATCCTCTCGGGGGTGGAGGCCCAGGCCACGCATAGCAGTGATGACGCAAAAGGTTGCTGCATACCACCAAAAGGTGCGTACGACGTCGGGTGCACTGCTGTGTGCGGGCATCGACAGGCGTGCAGCTTAGTAGAGTGCATATGTGGCGTGTGATCAGGTTTTCCCCTGCAGGGTGTATATCGATTTGAGTCGCCGTGTGGTCTCTCGGTTATGAGTACTACTTGTTCTCTCGTCACCTCGTAGAGTATTCCATATGGATATTGTTGATGATAAGGTTAATCACTTGGGATACTTAACTTGATGATAAAACTTGACATTAAGGATGCACTTATTAGTAAGCCATTTCTGCAAATAAAATAGCCAGCAAACCAAATAGCCTTGCACATCCTTGGTGTCGGTCACTAGACCACTAGTCAGGTAAGTCTTGCGAGTACCTGTATGTACTCAGGGTCCGTGGTTTTGACCCATTTCAGGTGATGGGTGTTCGAGTATTGTTGTTATTTCTTAACGTCACTACTAGAAATATAATCCCCAGCAATGGTGCTAGAAATATTTGTCGGTATATCTTAACATTTATAGATAAATCCGCAAGCGCATGGATATACCGTTGTAGCATTTCACCCGGAAGTAATCCAAGGTATCGTATTTATTTTATCCCAAGGGAAGATATGGTAAGAGAGTACTATATTTATATTCACACATTTAGCTGAGATAGACCAAATTCTTATACAGGGATAAAGATAATATGCTAAGGGTAGATTTGACACACATCAAGAAATACTCATGACAGATCCTAGGCTAAGTGGAGCAGGTTAGAGTAAAGTCCCATTTCTATCTACTTCTAATATACAGTTGTTTAGTATATACTTGCTATTGTACAAATGTGTAGCCAATACCCCCTAATAATGCCCTCCTGGTATATCGAGGAACTACCCCTGGTTGCCGAGTTCCTTAGGACAACCCGTCATGGCTATCCAACCAGTTATGGATACGGAGGAGTACCCGCACCAGGAAAAACCCTTAGTGTGACACCCCGTGTCACTAAAAGTATTTGTTTACACTACCTACGTCAAAATGTAGTTATTTGCATCATTTTCAATACAAGAATAGCAGAGGTTGCATCATTTCATGCATTGTAAATAATGTTAATTCCACCTTCCTTCAATTACACGTTTAAAAATTCTAGCACTCCTTCCAAGTTCTATAAAAAAAAAATTGATTAAGTTCACTTGTCACTCATGTTGTTCCATAAATGTAGATAGAAATAAAAGGGAACAAATAAGACTTTGAAGGTATATGCATTATTAAGTTTAAATACCCTCACTTACTATTATGAGTATTTGACCTCCTCTGAAAATTATGAGCCCAATAGAGTATATATATAAGTACTTGGTCGTACCCTTAACTAGGTTTAAATTTTGGAAAATTTAATTGTAGGCAAACTATTCAAACTTGGCTCAAACTTAGAATATAGGAAAAACAAAAGAAATCAAAAAAAAAGAGAGAAGGCAAACTTACCTGGACTGGAGACAACTCACGATGTGGCCTTCCTCTTCTTGTGGCCCAGGCCAAAACCGGCCTCCACCTCCTCCCTCCCGCACGTTCCTGTAGCCACAGACCCCACCGGTCATCCCCTCCATGCCGAGCTCCCCAATGGAGCGTTCTGCTCCTTGCACGCACCGCCCCCTCCTCCAATCCCCTGCTGCGCCCGTGGGAGACCGAAAGGCTTCAGCCAGAAGGCATCCCCTCCCTCCCTTCTGTCGCCTCCCCTCCTCTCCCAGATCCCTTCCCTCTCCACACTGTGAGCCGCTCTCCCGCCATTGCCGAGCACCCGGCTCGGCTGCGCAAAGACGTCGTCGCCCGGAGTTGCCTCGCCGTCCAGCCAAGGCGCCAGGAAACCAAGCCGAGGGTGAGCTCGCCCTCCCTCTCGCCCTCCCGGCCATGCACGCCGCCCTCCTAACCTCCCTTTCTTGCGGCCCAGTGCGAGACGCCATTGACAGCTGCCAAGGAAGCAAGACCGAGCCTTCCTTTCCCCTTGGTAAGAACTCCTTTGCATCTTCCTTCGAGCCAAGAAAAACCTCAGAACGGACGCACCGTCACGTGGTCATGGCCGTGCTCCCGCTAACCCACCGCCCTAGCCGCTCGATTGCCGGGAATGTCGCCCGCCATGGCCACCATGGTGCCCGGCGCCCAAACCCGCCCACCACCAAAACCTCGCCGAAAACCCTAGCTTCCATCGCCCCCAAACCTTGCCATTTAGGTTGGCCTTGGAGAGTAGAACCCGGATCCGGGCCCCTTGATGGGTGGTGTCGCCCCCCTACCGGGAACGCCGCCGGAAGGGGGCCGCCCTAGCCATGAACTCGCCCGGGGACATATCTCGCGAAACAAGAAAGCTGCCGGGGTTTAGATCTGAAGTTTCCTGGCGGCTAGCTGTCTAATTAGGCTTAGATCTGGAGGGCCTAGGTGCAAAAGTGAAAGTTTTTCTTTATTGGAAATCTGAGAACTTTGGAAATTCATAACAATTCACGTAAAAAATCAAAAATTAGCAAAACCAATTTTATTAGGTTCTAGAAATTTAGCCCTATCCAATGGACACATAGTTGGGTAGGCTTGAACCATATATATAGCAGAGGTCAAATTAACTAAATGTTAGGAGTTTAAATTTTAATTAAATCCAAATGAACCCCTATGAACCATTAAGTGTAGTCAATGATTTTCTCTGAATTATTTTGGATATGCATGTCTACCTATTCAACATATGTGTATGTATTCAAGATGAGATGATGTCAAAATGGCAAAAGGAGAAGCATGTCATTTTCCATTTACATAGTACCCAGTATAATTCATATCAATTAATTGAAAAATGATAAATTAGCAAATCCAATTGTCATGAATGCTCTATTATTTTAACTCTGGCATTATTTTGGAATTTTGATAGTTTGGTACTTGAGCTTGGCTGTATAAATTAAAGTTTTACTAGCTGCCCAGCAGCTGTAATTTCTGCACATACATGCTTTCTTTTTCCCTTGTAATTCCTCGCATCGATCGGTAAACGCAAGCGCCCATGAATTGAGTGCCATTATTAGTGATAATTTGATGTGGGACTCGAAACGAGTGCCTTTTCGATTTCTCATAAGCCAAGCCACCAAATCTCGATTCCTCTCGCCTAGAGCATCACCAAGGCACCCTCTACCATCCCCAACCATCGGCCTAGGTCGCCCAAAGCACCCTATCCACCTCGCAACAGAGCTTCATAAGCTCCAGATCGACAGCCATGGCTACCATGGCCGACCTCCACGGTGAGCTCTACCCTCCGCTCTTTCCCGTGGCCAACAAGTTACACAAATCGGTTCTCTAGACCTTCCTAACTGTGGTGCTCTTACTATCTCGATGAGATATTGCCCAGGTCGACGGGAAACATGACCTTGCCAACTGGCCGACGTCCAGTTCACGGCCTTGAGTGCGCCCTAGGACCTTCATCACGCTGTACCGGCCAACTCCGAGCTCCGCTGACCTTACCGCCAATCACGCCATCAGGTCCGCCTCGTGATGCTGAACACGTGCATATGTCGCTTGCTCGTCAATGTTGAGTAGAACTCCGGGAACGCGCGATTCTTTGTTTGACCGCCATTGGTTTGCTTAGTTTCCTATCTTTTTATGTGAGTTTGAGGTCCATAGATCTAGATCTTGCTGTCCAGAGGCTCCTAAAGCATGTGTAGATCAGGTTTTGTGCTAGATGTATGTTTGGAATGATTATTTGGTAATTTCTGTGATTTCTAGAATATAATTGTGAGCTGAAAATTTGTTTATTGCATAGTAATTCGTAGGAAAATGGGAAAAATATGAATCCAGTTCTGCGATGTTTTGGAAATCATGTTCTAGCTAGATGGTAAAGTGGCACATGCAAAGCAAACCTACTGTTTGTGCCCTATTTAATGTTTTTGAGCAAACTATTTAGGCTTATAATGATAAAAATACATATCCAAGAGCATATTGGGCATTTTTCCTATGATCTCTATGCTAAGATGTACCTTCAGTGAATTATTCATGAATTTTCAAACTGTATATTTATTTCTGTGAATTAGATGGCTTATCTAGGCCGATAAATGCTCTATAAATACTTCCATGCATGAAATATTCTGAATAATTCTTGATAAATCTTTTAAAGGTGATAGATCATGAATATGAATTTTATTTGCAAGTACAGTTGCATAAGTATCAGTAGATAATTATTTCTATTTTTCTTGTTGTGAAATAAATACATAAAATGATGTTTTATTTAGGTTAATAATTTTATTTATGTTGCTGATGTGCTCAAGAGCAAGTTCTGTTCAATTCCAGTTTTGAGTTCATATATTAAAAATGATTCTATAAATAGTTGCGTAAATAGTTGAAATAAAGGCTTATTAAATAAGATTAGGTAATAATGTTTTCTAAATAAAGTGTTGTTTAATTATTTAAACGCCATGACCTAGTAGCCATGCCGAGGAGAACTGAAGTGGACTCCAATGAGGCCGAGTGGCTAGCACGGTCGTGAGGCTTAATAATTAACTTATTTTCATTACATAAAATAAATACATAAAATATTTCTAAATAATAGTCAATGTTGTTTTGTTAAAATGTTGATGCATGATAGAATATCTAGTATATGGAAATAGGTTTAAATGAATTTCTGATAATTTCCTGGAATATCTTTGTTAATGTGATGTTTAAAAGTTAATCATAGTAAGTGTTTTGTAGTGAAAATATTAATTTGGTTAATAACCAAAATCAATCCAAATAGGTTGCAATATTGTTTTAATTAATAAAGTCCATTATGCTTTTTATAGAAATAAATATCTCTTTTTAGAAGAAATGCCTTGTTGAATTTGTTAGTAATGATAAAAATCTCCATCGGTGTTCTTTTAGAGTTAATTAAGTTGTATAATTGAATTGTTTGTATATGTTTCTCTAAAAAAATGTTTAATCAACATCTCGCACCCAAACATGCTTTTTATAGAAATCTTCGTATAAATTTTTCGGTAAATGACTTTTCGCTTTCCCTTCGCTTAATATGCTTGCCGATACTATAAATGGAGTTCTTTGTAGTTTCCTTCAAATCATTTGAGTTATAAATAATAATGCTCATGTGATTAGTTAATTTAATAAATAAATATGATCATGTTGCTTTAAGCATAGTAGAGTTAAAAATAGATATATGTTCTTTTGTGAGAGTAGTTAAGTTGTATGATTGCGTGAAATAGATTGTTTGTATATGTATTGTTGTCGATGTTTTTTCGAAAATGTTTTATAATCCAACGTCACGCCAAACATGGTTTTTTGAAAATCTTTAAACAAGTTTTTTTTTATAATGACTGCCCAAGCATATAAATTAGTGCATCATTCTTTTCATATTGCATTGCATGCATATAGACACCGTCGAGCTGGAGTCCAAGTTGATCCATCCGAGATGGAGTTTCCAGGTGGAGAACATTGTGTAAACCAGTCCAGGCAAGACTCAGAATAAATGCTAAACCTAAAAGGCAAGCCCCGGAACACTCTCCTACAATTAATATCATGTTATTATATGTTTGAGCACTACGTATAGGAGTTGTTTGATACCTCTACTTAAATGCACCACCTTAACCTATGGAGTCTTTACTAGTATAGGTCGTTAGCTGCTATGCTTAATTGTTGGATATCGGTAGAAGACGAGTGGTTGTCAAATCACTCGCGAGAGTAGGATTTCTGCAGGTTACTTCTGTTGGTATCACCGGGATATGGTTGTTGTGTCATAATTCCGGTCCCGGGGGGGCTTCACGGTTTTCGAGGTGGTAGACCCGTCTTGGCCGAAGGGAATCGTGATCGCGGGGCCCCGATAGTAACAAGTTCGAGATGTGTACTGATCACATATGGGCACCAGAAGCCGATGTAGCTGATTCCGCTTTGTTTGGATTGTTTGTCCTCCACTCCGGGAGAGTAAAGGAGACCGGTGGTGAGAGGTAATGCCAGGTACTGTCAGACGGCCTACGGGCGGATTCCTGACTGGGGCTTGATCCTCTTGGGGGTGGAGTTCCAGTCCACGCTTAGCAGTGATGACGCGAAAGGTTGTCGCATATGACTGAAAGGTGCGTACAACGTTGGGTGCGCTGCTGTGTGCGAGCATCAACGGGTGTGCGGCTTAGTAGAGTGCGTATGTGGCGTGTGATCAGGTTTTTACCTCTGCAGAGTTGTATTGATCCGGATTGTCGTGTTGTCTCTCGGTTATGAGACTACTTGTTACCTGAGTCATGGATCTTCCAGGGTTGTTAGTGATTTGAGTAGAGCTGATTTGGCTCTAGAAGAACTTTAAAATTTATTGCTTGGGAACAATGATCGTGATTGCAATAGGTTTCAGGTGCAAACATGAGTCGGTTAAAACTAATTTGCTGCTAAAACTTGAAATAGGCATAACTTGTAGTAATGCTTCCACCGCAAATATTGTAACCCGCAAACCAGAAAGCTTTACACGTATCCTTGGTGTCGGTCTTTAGACCACTAGACGGGTAAGTCTAGCGAGTACTTGCATGTACTCAGGGTCTGCGACCCTTTTGCAGGTTGTTGCGGCTGGAGAACATCCGCAGGTGGGCTATGCGGACTGCTCTCGTTCATCGGTTATCTTGATGCTTCACGTTGTAGCTGAATACCTTGTTATTTATATATTGCTGCTACTCTACCGTTATTTACTCTGAGATGTATTTGAAGACTTCCGCTATACTCTACTCTATCCTTGATTTATGTTGTAATAAAATTCTGCTTCCGCTGTGGTGTACTTGTACAGTTGTTGTATAAGATGTTGTACTCTGTCTTACGCTCGTTTTGCGAGTTAGTGTGACCATCGGTCCTGGATGACGGTTTATCGGATATTCCGCGGGAATATTTGACGGACTACCGGGTTTATATGGTTTCAAATGCATTACTGAGTTGGGCCCGTGAGGGAATGACAATTAGTGCATTTGAGCCCATCTAAACTGGACGGTTCCGCCACGACCATGCCCGTCCGTGACCACCGCTCAACCCGCCGCCCACCGGAGACGCCTTCACCCGGTCCGCCAGTGTGCGCCATAGCGGCCATGGCTAGACCGCCATTGCCATCGCCCGGCGTTAGCGCCGTGCGCGTATTGCCGCCCCGGGCCAGGGCCGTCGCCGCGCCCTGTGGCGATGTCATTGCCGTAGGCCAGCCGCCAGAAACGCGGCCGCGCCGCACGCCGGCAAAGCCGAAGGCCAAGCAAAGCGCCGCCGCCCGCCAAGCAAAAACAGAGCCGCCGATTTATCTAGCTTGATGACGTCGGCATGACGTCATCATGACGCCATATACGAAGGTTTTCCCTTTCAAAACTAATTCCTTTCTTGTTGAAATACTGTTGTTTTGCGTATAAGCCCCCCTGCCCTTCTTTTATATTAAGTAACTGTTTTATGAGTCTTGTAAAACTTGCTGACTAACCATTGGAATCTATGTTTATTTACAGATAGGCCCTCAAAACTGTTTTAACCATATCTTTTATTCTATAAACCCGCTTTTCATAGACTTTACGTGTGTGCGACCGTCGCAGCGAGCTCTATCTTTTAGTAAGCTTGTGATAACCTCCGCTTTATGTTTGTTGTTGCATATAAATCAATTAATGTTGTCTTCCTTTGGTTGATTAATATATGAGCCTTTATGCTTTCTCGAACTTGATAAAATCATAGAAAATCGTAGAAAAATCGAGAAAAAATGTGAAACTAGTTTGGTTGTGTTTCTTTTGATGCCTAGTTTCGAATAACCTTTTTTCTAGCTAGAACCTTTCTTGTTTTGCTCTCGATGTATGTTTTAGTTAATCTATTTTAGGCAATACTTCTATTTCTATTAATCACATTCCATGTTTAGTATTTTTGTTGGGTTGTGCATGTTTAGTTATGTCTCTCGGTGATTTATCGGTATTTTCATGTAAGTTGGATGATTTATGGGGATTTATCTTATTGTTTTATCAAGTTAAATGCAATATAAATAATTCTATTCATGGAAAAATCTGAAAATCTTACATTAATTCTATTAATGTTTCTATGTCTCGAATATGAATTTTATTTGCAAGTTCAGTTCTTTGTACAAAGCATGTAAATGGTTAATCTTGCTTTTCTAGTTGTAAAATAAATGCCAAAAATGCTTTCATGATTAGTAACTTCAATTCTTATATGTTGTCGATGTTATATGTACCATGTTTAGCTAAGTTCCGTTAAGGTTTGGGGTGATGATTAATCTTAGGTTTAATAGTTAGGCATGTTTGTTGCTTTCTAGTAGTTAAATATATGCTTGAAATAATTTTTGTTTTCTTTTAATATATGAATATGCTTGTTGTTATCTTCTTTATGCCCCGTCGTAGTCAAGTCAATAAGTTTTTATGATAAGTTATGCACCTTGTTAATGATCTAGATAAACATGAATATAATTAAATATTGTTTGTTAGATAGTGTGCTTAAGTGCTTTTATAGAGAAATCACTGTATAATTTACTAATGCAATCTTCACTGGAACAGCATGAAAATGGAATTTAGAAAATATCTAGTGTATGTAAATAGCTTTAAATGAATTCCTGGTATTTTTCTAGTAATACATATTTATATCTTTGAAATGCTGTTTATTCATTCTCTAAAAGTTCGTTGCAGCAAGTATGTAGTAGTAAAAATATTAATTTGGTTAATAACTAAAATCAACTCAATAGGTTAAAATATTGCTTTAATGAAGGTTATTTTGCTCTTTATGAAAATAAGTTTATTTTTTATGAAGAAATGCCTTTGTTGAATTTGTTAGTAGTGATAGAAATGTTCATCAAGTGTCCATTCAGAGTTATTTAAGTTGTATAATTGAATTGTTGCATATATTTCTCTAAAAAGGTTTAATCAACATCTGCACCCAAACCTGCTTTTCATAAAAATCTTCGTATATGTTTTTCGGTAAATGACTTTCTGTTTTCCCTTTTTTTCTTAATATGCTTGCTTTGATAATATAAATGGAGTTGCTCTAGTTTTCCTCCAATCATTTTGAGTTAGAAATAATGATGCTCATGTGATTAGTTTAATTTAATAAATATAATCATGTTGCTTTAAGTGTAAGTAGAGTTAAATATAGATATATGTTCGTTTGTGAGAGTAGATAAGTTGTATGATTGCGTGAAATAGATTGTTTGTATGATTGTATTGTTGCCGATGTTTTCTCTGAAAATGTTTTATAATCCAACGCCTATGCAAACATGGTTTTTTTTGAAAATCTTTAAACAAGTTTTTCGATAATGACGCCTCGATCATATAAATTGATGCATCATTCTTCTTATATTGCATTGCATGCATATAGACACCGCATTTGGAGTCCGAGCTGATCCGTCCGAGATGGAGATTCCAAGAGGAGAACATTGTGTAGACCAATCCAGGCAAGACTAGGAATAAATGCTAAACCTGATAGGCAAGCCCCGGAACACTCTCCTACTATTAATATCATGTTATTATATGTTTGAGCACTACGTATAGGAGTTGCTTAATACCCCTACTTAAATGAACTACTTTTATCCTATCAAGACTTTACTAGTATAAGCCGATAGCTGCTATGCTTAATTGTTGGATATTGGTAGAAGACGAGTGGTTGTCAGATCACTCGCGAGAGTAGGATTTATGGAAGGTTAGTGCTGTTGATATCACTTGGATATGGTTGTGGTGTCAAAATTCCGGTCCGGACGGGGGCTTAATGGTTCCTGATATGGTAGACCCGTCTTGGCCGAAGGGAATGGTACTATGGCCCTGATTGTAACAAGTTCAAGTTGTGTACTGATCACATATGGGCACCAGAAGCCGATGTAGCTGATTCCGCTTTGTTTGGGTTGTTTGTTCTCCACTCCGAGTGAGTAGAGGAGACCGGTGGTGAGAGGTGATGCCAGGTACTGTCAGACGGCCTACGGGCGCATTCCTGACTGGGGCTAGATCGTCTCGGGGGTGGAGTTCCAGTTCACGCTTAGCAGTGATGACGCGAAAGGTTGTCGCATAGGACTGAAAGGTGCGTACAACGTTTGGTGCGCTGCTGTGTGCGGGCATCAACGGGTGTGCGGCTTAGTAAAGTGCGTATGTGGCATGTGATCAAGTTTTCCCTCTGCAGAGGGTACATCGATCCGGATTGCCGCGTGGTTTCTCTGTTATGAGGCTAGTTGTTACCTGTGTCATAGATCTTCTAGGGTTTATAGTGATTTGAGTAGAGCTGGATTTGGCTCTGGGAGAACTTTAAAACTTATTGCTTGAGAACAATTCTTGTGATTGCAATAGTTTTCAGGTGCAAACATGAGTCGGTTAAACAACTAATTTGCTGCTAAAACTTGAAATAGGCATAACTTGTAGTAAGGCTTCCACTGCAAATAATGTAATAAGTAAACCAGAAAGCCTTGCACGTTTCTTTGGTGTCGGTCACTAGACCACTAGTCGGGTATGTCTTGCGAGTACTTGCATGTACTCAGGGTCTATGGTTTGACCCTTTTCAGGTTGTTGCTGCTGGAGAGATTTCCACAGGTGGGCTATGTGGACTGCTCTCGTTTCATCGGTTATCTTGAAGCTTCACGCTGTAGCTGAATACCTTGTTATTTATATATTGCTGCTACTCTACCATTATCTATTCTGAGATGTATTTGAAGACTTCAGCTGTATCCTACTCTATCCTTGAATTATGTTGTAATAAATTTCTGCTTCCACTATGGTGTACTTGTACAGGTGATGTATGAGATGTTGTACTCTGTCTTATGCTAGATTTTGCGAGATATGGTGTAACCTTCGGTCCTGGATAACGGTTTATCGGATATTACTGAGTTGGACCCATGAGGGAACGACAATTAATGCATTTGAACCCATGTAGATTGGGCGGTTCCGCCACAGAGGTGGTCCTGCCATTGGCCAACAGAGCATGCCGAGCGCTCGGCCGTAGAGCTCAGCAAGATGCTCGGCAGGGAGGCGGTGCTGCTGTTGGCTGTCGGAGTATGCTCCGCCATGGTCCCTGCAGCTGAGTTCAACGAGATGCTCCATGCTCGGGAAGTTGGAAGAGAATGAAGAGGAGTCATATGCAGGGATCAGGTGGTGGTGGCGCTAGTCTTCCTACCGCCACACATATGGGCGGTGCCAATGGGTTTAGTCATATCACAATCCCCAACCCTCCATTTTTCCCTTTCCCACAATCCAAACATAGGTTTAGTCATATCCTCATCCTTCATATCCCTCCTCATTTCCCATTATCCAAACGTCACCTAAAAAGGTACCGAAGGTTCATCCACATCCCCGGCCTTCGGCCTCCCGGTCGACCTCCCCTCACATAACCGGCGCCGACTTGTGGGGCCACTCCCCCCTCCCTACCCCCCGCCACACCCCTCGCTGGTCCCGGGAAGCAAATCCTATTGCAATGCTTAATCTATTTTGTATTGATGATTTGGTACATAAATATGCATGTTTTTAAAACTCCCGTAGCAAACTAGGGGCACCCAACTAGTTTAAATAGAAATCTCGAGGAGATTGTGGATCCATTTCAGCAGTTCCACCACGAGGCGCCGTGCCACGCGCCGGGGGCTGCGAGGGCGACGACGAGGCGACATCGCCGTGGTGGTCGGCGCCGAGGCTCGTGGTCCAGCAAGATGCGCCCGAGCCGCCCCTCCGTCCGTAAATTTCTTCCGGATCCACCTCGCCCCCTTTCGTGAAGGTGACATCCTCTAATTATTCTGCGAGTGATTAATTGATACGTGTCTCATTTTCACATGCTTTGTGCGGATCGAATGTTCATGATTTGGTCCCATATATGGAGGCCTTCCCTCATGATTTGATTCCGTTCAACTCCCGCAAACCGCGACGGCGCGTGGTACCTCAGGCCGGCAGCCTGTCTGCAGGCGACGGCGCGCGCCCTGTGGTTCTTCAGCCCGCTGGTCTCTCCACCCTCCTCAGGTGACGGTGCGGCCCCACAAGGCCCTGCGGCTACGGCGCGAAGGGTTGGCGGTGAGGCATGTCTCCGTCTCCAGGTCCTCCCTTGTGGTGCTGTCTCAACCTATCAAGCCGGATGGCCAGATCCGGAGACTTACCGTTACCACGTTTTAGACAGAGTCCTCTAGACAAAGCAACAGTTTAGGGCAAATTACAAAAGCCACTACATATGTCATCACTTGGAGTTTGCGATTTTCCCCTAATCGTCAGTTTTGTTGCGGATGCCCCATCGACTTGCCACCGCCAGCATAAACTTCTCCGACGGCGAGGTCGCCACAACCCTCGGCAAGGTACCAATCTGAAGCATCTTTCTCCCATCTTGTGATACTGGATTTACCGGCAAAAAGGTTCAGCTTTTCGAGTGGATTTGTGTTGTAGAGTTTGGTTGGGAATGGATTAAGGTAAGCATTGTCAGGTGTAACGTGTAAGTCTGATTTGGGTGAGATGGAAACTAGTGACAACGAGAATGTTCTTTGAAAAGAAAATAGCGAGATGGTTTGGGATCTAGCTGTGAGTATCCTGCAACGAGGTGATTTTGGAGGTGCATGGGTACCACGATGCAGACGGGTTGTCCACCATGATTATGGTTCAATCACTCGCCTTCTTAAGATCCCTCACTGATTGGACAAGATTTCTTCTGAACGCCTGCTATTTAGCCCCAACATGGACCGGTGGTGAGTTCGTGTCTCTGCAGGAATGATGGGATCGATCCTACGACGGACGACAATCTCTGACAGATGAGCAGACGCGCTAGACCTCCATCACTGGTAATCGCTGTTTGGCATCTGAAACTTTAATCATTATTAAACAAGTAGTGATTTACCGTATGGCAATCCATTGCCCCTCTGTTGTATTTGGAGGTTCTTGCGTGCCCCATGCTATGTTAGCTGTAAGCTTGACGTTGGCGTGTTCTTGTGTGTGTGTCGTGCCATGGATGTGTTCCTGGCATGCGTGAGTTAGTGCGTATTCGCGTGCGTCGCGTCGTCGTGTGTGTTCGAGTCTAGGTTCACCTGCAGGGCATGCGCAAGTTCGTTGCGCACGGGCTGCGATGGTGACCGAGTCAGTCGGCGTGAGCTGCAGAGGTGCTGCGGTGGGTGCAGTAGGAGTCAGTTAGGGGAGTGGCGTGCGTGGGGTTGATCTGCATGGAAGAGGCCACGACGTGCGGGCGTGCCGGTGTCGTCGTGCGGGTCCTGCGGATCATGGAAGACCAAATCGTGGAGGTTAGCTCCAGGCGTTCCTGGTCTATATGTAGCTCGAGCTCCCTTGTAGCTGATGCTGCGTGTGTGCGTGAGTTTTCGGTCGCAATACAAGCCAACATACAGCGTGCGTCGCCGGGCGTTTCGTCGCCAAGTTCCGGTGTCCACTTGTTCATCTTCTTCCTCGGGTTCGCCGGGCGAAAGTGTGAGAGCGTGGGCGGCGACCAAACCGTGAGCGGCAGAGCGCGTGTTCCGAGGCCGGCCCTACAATTGGTATCGAGCCGGAGAGGATGGCGAGCCGAAGATCGCCGCTAACGCCGGCGCCGTGCCGCCTGCCGCCGACCCGGGACGAACTACCATGAGTGGTCTTTGGTCATGGGTGAGCTTGGAGGCGATGGAGCTCGGGACGCCGTGGAGGTCGAGTGCAAGGAGCGCGCCAAGGATCGGCGGGCGTTGGCCGCCATCCTGTGCGGGGTGCCGCCGGGTGAGATGAAGAGCCGGCTTGCCAAGAAGAAGACGGCGAAAGAAGCATGGGATCTTGGTGCGGCGATGAGGGTGGGTGATGACCGTGTGAAGGCCTCGAACGTGCCGCGTCTCTTGAAGGAGTTTGAGAACGTCACGCTCCGCGACGGGGAGTCCATCGACGACTTCGCAATGCGCATCAACGGGCTCGTCGACGGCGGCCGAAAGCGAGCTCGGCGAGGAGATGGAGGATAGCCGCGTGGTGAAGAAGATGCCGCGCGTGGTCCGGAAGAGGTACAAGCAGGTGGCGGTGTCGATCGAGATGCACACCGACCTCGACAACATGTCCGTGGAGGCGCTCATCGGCCGGCGGCGTGGCGGAGGACGCCGATCTTTGAGGAAGCCGCTGGACGGCGTCGAAGGGCGTTTAGTAGCCGCCGCTCACCGAGGGAGCGGTGGGAGGCACGTTGGCGTCGGCGGCGGCAAAGGAACGCGGGCACCACGGTGATGCGAGGCATGGGGGCGCGGCGGGGCGAGGGGACGACGGCGGCGGCAGCAAGACGCGTCGGGAGCACAGCGGGCGTTCGGAGCGCCGCAACCGAGGGAGGTGCTTCAACGGCGCGGCGGCGCGCCACATCGCCAAGCACACGCCCAAGCGCGCGCGGTGGCAAGGCGCTGCTGGCGGACGCCGATGAGGAGCCGGCGTTGCTCTGAACCAGACTAGTCGCCATGTCAAGCTTAGGGGGGTGATTGTTAGGCGTAAGCTTGACGTTGGCGTGTTCTTGTGTGTGTGTCGTGCCATGGATGTGTTCCCGGCATGCGTGAGTTAGTGCTTATTCGCGCGCGTCGCGCGTCGTCGCGTGTGTTCGAAGTCTAGGTTCACCGGGGGCATGCGCAAGTTCGTTGCGCGCACGGGCTGCGATGGTGGCCGAGTCGGCCGGGCGTGAGCTGCGAGAGGTGCTTTGCGGTGGGTGCAGTAGGAGTCGATTAGGGAGTGGCGTGCGTGGGGTTGATCTGCATGGAAGAGGCCACGACGTGCGGGCGTGCCGGCGTCGTCGTGCGGGTCCTGCGGATCATGGAAGACCAAATCGTGGAGGTTAGCTCCAGGCGTTCCTGGTCTATATGTAGCTCAAGCTCCCTTGTAGCTGATGCTGCGTGTGTGCGTGAGTTTTCAGTCGCAATACAAGCCAACATACAGGCGTACGTCGCCGGGGCGTTCGTCGCCAAGTTCCAGTGTCCACTGTTCATCTTCTTCCTCGGTTCGCTGGCGAGTGTGAGAGCGTGGGCGAGCGACCAAATCCGTGAGCGAGCAGAGCGCGTGTTCCAGGGCCAGCCCCAACATGCTAATCCCCTTTTCCTTGTGACGTACTCGTACATTGCTGACTTGTTCTTTTTAGCAAGACACTACAATTTGTCCCATAACTGAGAAGAATCGGGGCACAAGGGAATGGGGTCAATGAACAACAGAGAAAAGGTCACTTTTTATTGCCTCACTGTCTCAAATTTCCCTCTCTCATGTGATTATGCGCAATAGGTATAGTGCGGTTGCTAATTTTTTCATGTTCCACACAAGTTTTTTTTTTTTTTGAAGAAAATGTTCCACACAAGTTTCTTGTGAACAAGCCTATGTTATTCTTTTAACCACAATACTCTACAACAGAAGCAAATTTGTTTAGCTTAAGCAAAATGTTGGGTTTTTTCTGTTTTCATCTCAACATGATAAAATTATCGTGGTTAAGTACTGTTTTGCATGTATGACTTTTGGGTTCATACACTACCGGAAACCGGCTATTTGCCGAGTGTCATATGGTTTGCCGAGTGCAATCTTTCGGGCCCTCGGCAAACTATCTCTCTTTGCCGAGTGCCAAACAAAAACACTCGGCAAAAATATTTGCACTCGGCAAAAAGACCCTTTTGCCGAGTGTTTTTTTATTGGCACTCGGCAAAGAAGGTTTTTACCGAGTGTTATATTTTTGACACTCGGCAAAGAAGGTCTTTGCCGAGTGTCATATTTTTGCACTCGGCAAAGAAGGTATTTGCCGAGTGTTTTATTTACACAACTTTCGGTAAATGGCAATTTCAAAGCACATTTTGAAGCGATAGAATTAATTCAAATGAAAATATTTTCAACTACAAAGTTATGCAACCTCTCAAGATCTACAACTTTTATTTTGGTCATTTCTTCATTTGACAAAGCGATAGTAAAGTTGTTCACAAAATCAATATGTCTCTCGATAGTTTCAACGAAGCTAGAAAAGAGATATATAAGATTTGTAAACAATGTTACTACCACTATATCGGATAAATAAATAACCAAAATAAATGTTGTAGATCTTCAAAAGTTATGAAACTTTGTAGTTGAACATTTTTTTATTTGAAATCATCTTGTCAATGAAAACTAATTTTGAATTTGGAAAATTTTAAAATTTGATTTTTTTAAGTACCTTGGATAGAGAAACAACCAAAATAAAAGTTGTAGATCTCGAAAAGTTATGAAACTTTGTAGTTGACATATTTTTGATTTGAGATCATCTTGTCAACAAAAACTACGTTTGAATTTCTAAAAATTTGAAATTCAAAAATTTTAAACGACCTCGGATGGAGAAAGTACCAAAATAAAAGTTGTAGATCTCGAAAAGTTACGAAACTTTGTAGTTGACATATTTTTTATTTGAATTAGTTTAGGGCCTCAAACAAGCGATTTACACTCGGTTTAGTATAATATGAGTAGAATCAAAACGGCATGTAGACACATGTGACGGCGCGGTGCAGTGGTAAGGGATGTTACACGCGAGGGGAGGTCGCGGGTTCGATTCCCCGGCAAGACGTAGCACGCGATTTTTTGCGAAAAATGGCGGTGGGTGGTCGGGTGGGGTCCTCCCGGATTTAAATAATTTTTTTCCTATTTTTAAAAACGTTTTTTGAAAAATTGTTTGTCGAGTGTTTTTGGCACTCGGCAAAGCCTTTGCCGAAAGTGCCCGACATAAAACACTCGGCAAATAGCTCTTTCTTTGTTGTCACTTTGTTTGCCGTGTGGCGTTTTGTCCGAGTGTGGCACTCGGCAAAGCCTTTGCCGAGTGCAAAAGGGCCTTTCTTAGAGTGCCTCGCACTCGGTAAAAGAAGGGGGATTCCGGTAGTGATAGAGTTTATCGCCATAGATTTTTAAATGTTTTTGGTGCTTTTTTCTCTCTCTCTTTTTTTTATATGCACAGGTGCTGCTGCGTAATAGGTGGAGGATCAGAATATGCAGATCGGTAAATTGAGGACGGCGCCGCAGCACACGAGCCTAATCTCCAGCAGCACATCCCAATGGAGTTTTTTTTAATTACTTTCTACGCTTTTCCTTTTCAGATTTGTCCTGGATGCACAAGTGCTGCTGCATCTTAGATGGAGGTACTCAGGCGTGTGATGGAGGATAAAAACAATGATGCTGCCAAGCTAAGGCCATGTTTGAATCCTCGTGGCTAAAGTTTAGCCCTATGTTTGGATATCAATTAGAATGACTAAATATGGGTTAATTGTGAAACTAATTATATAAGTCATGGCTAAATGGTGAGTAGAACCCATTAGTCCTTATTAGCCAATGAGATGCTACAGTAAACATAGGCTAATTAAGAGGTAATTAGGATTAATGTGTTCTACTCATCAATTAGCCATGGCTTATGCAATTAGTTTTATAATTAACTCATATCTATCCTTTCTAATTGATATCCAAATATCAGGCTAAACTTTAGCCAAACTTTAGCCTGGGGATCCAAATATGGCCTTTCCTCGTATCTACATCGGGCTTGGGTAATGAGTTGAGATGTCCGGGCTTTGCTACCAGGTCCAATGCCGTCTTCTCTTGTACAGCGCGTGGAGCATCCTTCCGAGTCTTCCCCCAGCAACGCCATCTTGTTCTATGGTGCCCGTCAGCACTTTGATTTTGTGATCTTCGACTGTTGTGTGTCCAAGTTTCTCAGTAGGGATTTTTGTTTTGGGCATGTCATCTCACAGTATTTTGAATATGAGCTGGCACTCACAAAGTAATTGTATTCAAATAGTAATATGCGTATTCAATACCCTGACTGACATTGTACTTTGTTGTCCAAAAATAATTGGCATCCATGGTCTCGCGCGTCACAGCTATCCCGGTCGTCCACGCGCGCGGTTATTCACGGATGAAACTAACGCCGTCTGCATCTCCAACCCTCCGTGTACGGTAAAAAGTAACCCGTCTAGGGGATATGGATATCCGAATTATCCGACATCCGTATCCGTTTAAACCTAATATGGATATCCGTATCTGTATCCGATTTTGAAATGGATGCTAAAGTGATAGATCCAAATTCGTGTTCATCTTTTCTAATGATCCGAGTCGTATTCGTGTCCACAAATAAATATGGATATCGATGGATATCCGATATTATTCGTATTCGAATAGAATAAAGCACCTCTCTAAACCATCATATGAATAAATTATTTCTGACTTAATGCGAAACTAATGTATTTATTGATGTTAATTATTTTCAAATAGTTTATTTATTTATTTATTAATGTAAATCATATTTTTATATAGTTTAACTATTTTATTTAATGTAGTTTATTATTTATGTATTAGAATACTATTTTAAAAATTATTTATTGCTATATTTATTTATTGAAATATTTATCATTTTTCCTATCCTTCAGTCGCCTGAATTCTGTGCGTTCGTTCAGGCGACACGCGTCGCACGCGCAGACAATGCGAGCGGACGCAGGGTCGCGCCGTATGTGTGCTGTTGTTGTTGGGTTCGATGGTTTATCGGGTCCAGAACTGTTGAACGCACCCGCTATCGCCTTCCTTCGTTTCCCCGTCTTCCTCGTGTCGTCATTTCCCCGTCTTCCTCGTGTTGCTCTCCTCCCCTGTTCCCCTTGCGATTTCTTCAATCCAGTGCTGAGCTTCGACGCGGCGGTGGCGGTCATCGATCCGGCAGCGTCGGAGGTCGATCCGGTGGCGGCAGCGCTTGAATCGGCGGCGGCAAGCCGGCAACGCTTCAATCGATGGCGAATCGGCAAGGGTTCCAAACTCGCGCGCCCAAGGCGA
Source organism: Hyparrhenia diplandra (assembly GCA_015847255.1). Taxonomy (NCBI): domain Eukaryota; kingdom Viridiplantae; phylum Streptophyta; class Magnoliopsida; order Poales; family Poaceae; genus Hyparrhenia; species Hyparrhenia diplandra. The sequence goes on from JADLZK010012146.1 coordinate 212,810, forward strand.
TTCCTCTGGGGAACTCGTGCTCCCCTCGGAGATTTGCTCCCTTGTTTCTGTCGGTGTCGCGGTGATTCGAGAGGGGACCTCGCCACTCCGCTCTGCCCCTCGTCACTTCCTCCCACGGCAAAGTCCCTTCATCTCCAGCAGCTACCAAGCTCGTCAACTGGAGTCCACCTTCGAAGGGTGCCCGCGCGCTCCAGATCCGCCCATTTGGACATCCTCCCCGTGGTTCCTGCCGTCGAAGTCGCCGGATCTGTTGCCTTTGTCTGCCTGCGGCCTGCGCGTCTACTCTGACGCCGGATCCTGTAAGTTAATTTGTTTGGCCTCCCTTTCGTTTGTACTTGCAGATCCGGTTGTCAGGGGAGAATGGTGATGACCATTTTTTAGTTGCTCTGGATTTGGTTGGGGCAGGGGAGGCTGCTCGGGGTGTGTCTGCATCGGCTTTGTTCACATGTGGGTAGATGGTTGCCGGCGGCCATGGTTGCTTGCTCCAACGGTAGACATGGCACAGTTTGTGTCGTACCACTGCTTGACAGCAATCTAGTTAGGATCAGCGAAACTTGCATTGGGGGTTCTAATGGCATGAGGTTAGTCATGATCTAATGGCATGAACTAGCAGTAGAGGGCTTGTTTTGCCAACATCATTATCTAATTCACTATATATAGTTTATATCTGTCTGAGCTCTGAGGGCTGCTCTTTGTATAAAGAGATTCACTAGCCTAGTGTGAGATGTCTAAATGTTTGTTGGTTTCATCACTCTAGGCCTCATCAGTTCATCATTACGCTTATCCCAATCAACTTGGCAAGTGGAACCCGTGTAATATATAGGTTCATCTTGAGCCTACACTATCAGTTCACATATGCTAGTGTGATTGTGGGAATTGACAAAGATACTTTTATGTTTTTTCTAGACAACTTGGCAAGGAAAATATACTACGAAACTGCTGTATGTAAAAGTTATCTGAACATGTCTGTCTTAGGGATAGTGAAAATTCATCAACTAGTTTGTCTCAGGGATAGTGAAAATTCGTCAACTAGTTTGTCTCAAAGCATGTCGGTCCTGCTGGCAGCAGTAGTTGTTTAGAAATATAGAGCACAGTGAATTCAGTTTCAGTCTGCTGTAGCAAACTGATTGAATCCTGAACCTCTGTGTCTGTGTTGTTCCTGAAAACAGGTACAGGCTGCCTGATTCTACTATTCCATACTCCTAATACTAGCAAGTAGCAACAGTGTGGATCTGAAATGCTCCTGTACAATACTGAAGACAAGATACCAGAATAATATATGCAACTTGCTGTGTGCGGTAGTACTTTATTTGTTTGTTCAGTTTTTTCAGGGTCTGGCTCTATTCATTAACGAACTTAACTATAAACAGTACTCTTTCAGTTGTCTCTTATGGTCTTGTGCATGTGTTTTAGTGAGATGGTTGTGGCCTGTAAGCAGCACAGGATCATTGTGCTATATATGGTTGCTTGCTGACTATACAAACATGTTAACCCCCAAATCCAGGCAACAAGTAGTAACCTAATCCTGTCCAGAGTAGTCTGACCAAACATTTACAAATATATGCTCACTGTAGTTTTGTCGCCGATGACTTTTCGTCTCCATCCTTGGTACAAGTCCAAGTAACCGGGAGGCTGTTAACACACCGATCGAAGCAGACGCTTAGTTAGTTAACTAAAACTGTTATTTATGTAACCTGTGAGTAGTTCAGCGTGCACAATCCGTGTACACGGCAGATGATGAACAGAAAATCATCAATCACAAGTCATACCAAATAAGAGGCATGAAACGTACAAGAATCATGATTGACTTGAGAAAAAAATTGGAAACATTAACTGAACTTTGTCCAATGAACAATGTGGCTTAAGACACTAGTTATGCTATATATAATTCAGAGTTGAGACCATGGAACCGTACTTCCTACACGAATACACTAGATACTTAGCGTATCTAGCAAGCACAGGACAACAATTTTCTTAAGAGAGGATCAGAGCAGCAGCCTGTGATGAAGTCAAAGACATAGCTGAGAAGCATGGAAAAGCCATTAGCAGTGAGCATGACAGCGACACGCCCATCTATGTGTGCAGGGTGACTAGCAACAGAGCCTGATGATTCCTACTAAGGGGGCACAGAAACACAGCTAGGAGCCTGAGACGCTTCTGTTGGAGCTGTAGTACCTTGTTGACGGCCTTGGCCTGCAATGGTTAGGACAATGGATGGACGAGAAGTGGACGGAAGTAATACACACATGGTGTTGCTGGTTGGGACAAGGCAAAAGCCAAAGGTTGTAGTAGCTTGCAGTCAGCAGTGTCTCCTGATGCCATTTGTGTAGGCTTGGCAAGGGATGTTTTTGAGGTGATGTTGACCTGAGTGAGACACATGGACATAGACATAGAAGGTGAGTGGTACTAGTGATCATCTGAAACTGGAGCTGGAGTGAGCAGTTCACTTCCTGTGGCCACCACACCATCTGTCTGAAAGCTTGATCCTCTGTTCTGTGGCCAAGCAGGGGACGAATATGCCACTATGTCAAACTTTTTCACTATGCTGCTGCTGCTGCTGGCCATGGTCTGCTGCTGCTGCATGCTCCTGTGCATGTGAATATACTACTGTAGATTATCTGAACATTGTAGCATCTCCTCAGGCCTATCCAGTATATCTAATAATAGATTAGTTGTTCTTGTCCATAGTAGTCACAGAGCTCTATTCCTATTAATCTGTTTTATTCAGAAAAAACCAAATAAAACATTCAGGTACTTAATAATTGCAATCAGCAATGCTATAAATTGCAATTTTTAGCACTGCAATTTTAGTGCTGAGGATATGCAATATGTCCCTTTTTTACTTTCAGGGGATGACTATTAGTAAGGAAATCATTCTTTAGTGAGGTGGCCAAAATCATTGCAGCCATACATTGTATCTGCAATAAATTTTTGGATCCAGAATGGAGCTGCTAACAGAGTAGCATGCATAATTTGTAAATAACAGATGACCTAGCTTACTGTCTCAAACATGAGACAATTGTCTTTCTCTAGAGTAATGCTTTAGTTCAGATTGTCCTTTTGCGCACTTTGTCGTAACATCTAGTCAATTTCCCTGTTCTGATTAACTAATGAGTCAGTTGGAATATCAGAATATCTAATACGCCTGCCAATTGAAGTACTTGCTACTATTGGTCCACACATGGCGTCTGTTATTTTTTCTCAACCAATCTGGCCTTAAAGTTTTGTGATCTTCTGGATCAACTCTCTTGTATTTGTTGTTAATTAGTGATTGCCTGACATTATCATGCTTCACTTATAATTTTAGAATAAGCTAATTATGGAGCTATATGCCTTTTTCTTCTTCTAGAATAAGCTAAAGCTAATAATGGATCTAATAATGCAGCTTTGCAACAAGCAAGACAAGTGAGGGGACATGCTAGCTTGGCCGTCCTGACATAATTAGGATGAGACAAGCATTAAGTGTATGTTTTTCCACTCTGTAGTCTGTAGTCAGTAGCATTAGTAGTAGCAGTACGACTGCCTTTCTCTATCAGAGCCTGTCCATAGTATCTTCCTGTTACTATTGCCAACTCGTAGGTGTACTCATGCAGTCTTTGCTTGCCATGTCATTTGCCATCACAGTTTTGTACATTTACTGTTCTATTCTCAAGTGTACCTCTACTAGTAGTAGTACTCATGGCAGATTTGTTGTTTTTTCCATAGTACTTTGGTGATACCAAACAACTATTTCTGAGCATACGTAAACCAATCAACTTAAAGATTTAGTTACATAATTGCTATATGTTATTTTGTAAATTGCAAGTGTCAAGCACTGCAATTCTAGTGCTGAGCATATGCAATCCATCTGTGATTGTGTTTCTCAATTCTAGTACCTCTACTGTTCTATCTGTCATTGTCCAAACAGTTTATACCAATCTGTCAATTGTCCTTTGTGCCTATATTTATTACTTTGTTCCTATAGTGCTGCCCTGTATGTTGTCCTTCCTATAGAAAGCTCTGTTTGCTCTGTGGTGGAAGAGGGTGGTCGCCGCGGGCGCTTGGGTTTGCCGGAGCTCCGGTGAGCTAGGGCCCTGTAACACCCGTGTTTTTGCATCATTTTAAAAATCACTAAAAATTTGAACTTTTTATAATTACAACTAAAACTTGATTTAGTTTCCGCTAAACCGAAACCCTGTTTTCGAAAACCTGCAGTTCAAACCCTCACCATATAGAAAATAGGAAATCTTGTTTGTTGCATGTTGAGCTTATGGTGGCCAAGGTATGTATTCTCGATCTAGACTTTAAATTATGGAAGTATATTTTGGCATGAGTATGATTTACATTTTTCTGGGAATAAATCCGCAAACCCTGGAGTACATGAGTAGGGAGATATATATACATACCAAACACCTCTAAATAAGTCCTTGGAAGATATGTATGCTCTTGACCCATGTGTAGGCCATAGGAAATAAAAGGGAAATGCTAGGGGCAAGTATACTAATGCATATACCTCTATGTATGTCCCTCCTAAACAAGTATATGTGTTAAAGCTTAATGACAAATCCTAAGAAAACATATACTTGAATAAATACAGGAGATATACACATACATAAGGGAATGAGTATACATAGAAATGAGAAGGAGAATACATGAGGGAAATTATAAAGACATGTATATACAAATGTATCCTTCCAAACAAGTGTATATATTTAATAGTACTCATAAGAGTCCTAATAGTACATATTTACTTGCCTAAAAATAAGGGGAAAATAAATACATTGAGTATACATGGAAATATGTGAGGAAGGGAAAAATAGAAAGGAGATAGGGAAGTGAGAAAGACTGATGGGCCCGGTTCTCTCCTCGCCCAAAGAAGCCACCTCTCTCCCTCTCCCTTCTAAAAGCCTTGGCGGTAGGCCTTCTAGCTTGGCGCGGCCCGGCGGCCCGGAGCCGTCATCACAAGCCCAAAGCCGGACGCGGGGCCCAACGCACTCCTCCCTCGTTCGCTCGAGCGGAACGACGGCGTCGTCTTCCTCGCGGCGCCGCCGCGCGCGACGCGGCCCCTGCCGGCCGGACGTGAGACGGCGCCGCCTGCCCGGCTGGAGCCGGCTAGGGATCCGGGGACTCGAGCCCGACCTCGCACGGTCGCCGCGACCAACTTCCGAGGGCCCGGCTGCGGCCACCCGCTCGGTCAAGGTTATGGTGGCCGGTGTCGCGACAACGGTGCGCCCGGCAGCCGCCTTTCGGCCGGCCGGGCCCGGCGGCGGCGGCCGGGCCCCCGGCGGGGCCATTAACCCGCGGCGGCGCCATACGAGATCAAGCCCGCGACACGGCGGCGGCGTCAAACGCCAACAGCGGCCGAGCGCGTGCTCGCGAGCTTACCCGTCGCCATGGCCGGCAAGCGAGCCCCAGCCAAGAGGCCGGCGATGGACACGCTCACCGGTCGGCCACGGCGTTCGGCCCGGTGGCCACTATCCCGGTCGTGGCGAGAAGGAGGCTGCTTAGGAAAAGATCGCGCGGCGGGGAAGAGTATCTCGCCGGCGGGACACCGCCACGGCGCCCTATAAATAGCCCCTCAGGCTCAATCGACCTCGCCCCTTCCTCCATGAGCTCAGTCGTGCTAGGAGCAGCGCGGGGCTCTCCTCGGCTCACTCCCTCCCCTCTCATGGCTCGAGGAATCCAGGGCTTCCCCCAAATCAAGCCCGCCGCCGCCATCGGAGCCCCTCAGGCCGCCTCCCTTCCCATTTGCGTCGTGGGCCAAGCCAGGTGCGGGTTAGTTAGTTGGAAGCTCCTCTTCCTAATTGCAAAGCCCGGTGCCTTGTTTCCTACCTCCTATCACCCCACCGCCGGAGCCCGCCGTAAAGCTCATTTGCAAAGCCGTGAGCGGAGGCACCGCTCCACCAGCCCGGGCGACGTTGTCGGTTCGGGGTAGAAGTGGGGACCCGACAAGCCCCCGCGACGGCGAGCCTTGGGCGAGCCCCGGCCGTTGGCGGGTCCGGCGGGCAGCCCGCGTTGGGCGTGTCAGCGGCGAGAACGGGGCGGGAACTCTATCCCGTCAACTACCGCCGACGTCGTCAAGCCCGGACGAACCAGAGACCGACACGCAGCGGTTCAGCCCGCCCGACGGCGCCCCACGCAGATTACGCCCCACGACGGACGACTTCCACGCCCTGGCGCCACTCGGCACCCACGTGGCACCTAGAGGCCCCTTTGTCATGTACGCGGTGCATCCATACGATTACGGGTACACGTAGTTAAATGCTAGGTACACCCGAAGTTACGTACGTGGGGTCTTATAAGTACTATTTCCCATGTCTAGAAAATTCGAGAAAATTTGTAAATTCATTATTCGATTTATGGAATTTTATCGTGTAATTGGTTCCAAATTATTTACATGATAAAATTATATTATAATATTACCCTAATTAATAAATTAGGGATTAATATTATAAATTCCATAACTCATGCATTTTAATTCCGTTTCGCATGAAACGACTTCCATAATTTATCTAAATTCTAGATCTATGCAACTAACCTATTACCACCATAATGTTCTATGCTTGTTTTGTGTGCCATAGTTCAAGCTAGGTTTTAACGCCCGACGCGAGGTAGTTTCGACGATCGGATTAGAGCTTTTCTTCCGGCACGTTAGAGACGTTCGACGCCGGTCCGATCAAGAAGAACCTCCCGAGGCAAGTCCTTACACCCCCGTTAATCATGACCTTAATATGATGATATAATGATGATGATAATAATAAATCGGATTAGTAAATAGTGGTGTGAGCGATAACGTAGCTATGGAGCTAAAGCGGGATGGCGTAATCATCCACGTTATCTACGCTCATACGTTGTGATCAAGAGAAACATGAGAATGCCTAATGAACCCTAACCAACAAAAGAGGTGAGTAGTGGTAGTGCGGTAGAGCCTAAATACCACGTCGGGAATCGCCGCGAGGGGTTCTGCGGAGAGATACTCGCCTCCCCTAAGGACCGGTTCATAGACCTTCTACCTAGTATAATGTTACGCATACTGACCACACGTCGTTTATGGGGCGACTTGATTCACACCCGTTGGGTTGAGGTATAATTGGGATCCAAGGTGGCGGGAGCGGGCAAGCGACCTATTAGGAGCGGATGTGGGGAGAGTGGCCCCATGTCCAGGTTGGCGTGGATCTTTGAGTGGTCTTCCACGGAAGTGTTTGGGCGCTGTGGCGCAGGTGCTAGAGGCACATATTGATGATTTGAGATTGAGAGTGGTGTTGACGGTATAGGTTGGGTAATTAGGTATTACACGTAAAGCCGTGGGTGATTTGGTATCACCATATTGTCTAGGGTGATACGTCATCTTAGGGTGGCGTGTTGTCCTTCCAACCCCCGAGAAGTCGTGGTGAAGATTATACCAATATACCTAGGGTAGCACCCAAGCCGGTACGGATCTCGTTAGGCTGTCTAAGCCAAGTCGCGGTGGTAAGGGCGTGTCTATCGTGTGGGGAAAAGTGTACAACCTCTGCTTGAGTTAATTGAATCTATTCGAATAGCCACGTCCTTGGAATGGGCAAGTGCTAGGACCGAACATCTATGATTAGATATACTTTTTTGATGATGACTAACATGTGGTGTCATGGCGGTGATGACATGAGATAAACCGGGAACTAGCGAGAGCAGTTTTAGAGACTCGCTAGGGCCCAAACCCTTAATAATTACAACCCTCGGTTGGGACTTGCCGAATACGTTTGTACTCACCCCTCTATTTTTACGGATATCGGCATATCCGGAAGGTAAGGTCATTTGTCGAAGTAGGAGACCCACGACGTAGAAGTTTACAAAGGCGTTGCTTAGGAGAAAGACGTAGAAGTCCGGGAATTCCATCCGCGCTCAAGTTGCACGTGGAACATGGGTTGTGCCTGCACGGTCTAGCCCTCTAGCGGACCCGTCCACGAGATAAACCAACGCTTCACGGTTGGCTACTCCGATCAATATAATCCAGTGGTGTCTTCAACACATTTGTAAGTACATCTATCCTATGTCAATATATGCTCGAATAGTTCATCTATAAGCGATTTCCATTCTCGTGACTCGGTAACGTATTGGTAGCGTGATCCCGGCGCCAATACGCGAGATTAAAAGTCCCATTAAGAAGTGGGGCGTGACAGGCCCGGCCCTAGCTCACCGGAGCTCCGACGAACCCTAGCGCCCGCGGCGGGGTGGTGGGTGTTGGCAGGGGAGTGAGTGGCGAAACGATGGGAGGAGGGTGCTAAAACAGTTTTTAGTAGAAATTGTCCCTATTCTCGTCAATTGTCCTTCCATAGAATTAATTTGTCCTTGTAATCTGTTATTGTCCGAACAATTTCTACTAATCTGTCAATTGTCCTTCCATAGAATTAATTTGTCCTTTGTAATCTGTCATTTTAGAGTGTAATACTCGCATCTTCTCAAGGTAATTATGTTCCTGCTACTTAACACTTTTTGTGTAATACTTTCCTTTTGTCCTACACTTCAATTGTACTGTAGCAGGCTCCTTATTCATGAGCTGCATTTTGTATTTGTAGAGAAGTGTATTTCCGTTGCTTCTGGTGATTATTGCACACATTTTATGCTAAAATTGCAGGTTTTGTTCATTGCAATTTGCATGGTTGCTATGTGTAATTTTTGGTACCGAGAATAAAAAAAGCCATTTGTCATTGGAACAGGGATCCCTTTTGTCTAGAAGCATTTGAAGGGGCTGAAGTGTAGTTGCTCGTTGGGGGTAAGTGTTGGCTTTTGTTTACTGATGTGCATGTATGGCTATATGGTTGTACTTAAAGTCCACATGCAAATTGCAATGTGGCAAACTATCTATGGCTTAAGAACCTTATCAGATATGTGTTTGGCTCCGGCTTGGGACTCTTACTCGCCTCGGGGCACTTCCCCTCGGGTGATCTCTTGATTTGTAGTGGCATCGATGCTATATCTACTCCTATGTCTTTCCTTCATTCCATACAAAAACAGTCAACCACCCTCCCTGTGGGGGAAGAGGGTGGCCGCCGCGGGTGCTAGGGTTCGCCGGAGCTCTAGCGATCTAGGGCCAATAGCTCTGTTATTTGTCCTTCCTATAGATTGCTCTGTCCCTTGTTTATCTGTGCCAGGCTAGGCCAATAGCTCTGTTATTTGTCCTTCCTATAGAAAGATCTGCCCCTTGTTAATCTGTGTCAGGGTAGACCAATATCTCTGTTATTTGTCTTTCCTATAGAAAGCTCTGTCCCTTGTTTATCTGTGCCAGGGTAGGCCAATAGCTTTGTTTTTTGTCCTTCCTATAGAAAGCTTTGTCTATTCTGTGTTGTATTCTTTGTGTATGTGAGTTTCTCTTTCTTGATGATCATAGTACTACAATACTTATAATTCAGAAAGCTTGAGCCTTATTACTGCTTCCATTCTATGTGCAGTTATATTCACCACATCTGGATATAGCACCCCCCAGATGGGTTCACCTTGCTCATGGACTGCTTCTCTTCCTTTATCAGGTTTGTCAATCTTTATGGGCTCACCCAAATAAGCATTTCTCTACTGCCATATTTTCCCTTCACAACATAACACAAGTCTGGCATTCAACTACTACTCTAATCACAACATTTAACACAATTTTATGGGTATTAGGATCCCTGAATATCTTTCTGAACATCTCGGGTTTCCCTGTTTTCGAGGGATCTAATAGCTTCATTTTTTTTAAATTGAAATATCATGTCGAACCTTTCACTTCTTTTTTTAGTTTACATGAAATGGTGTTTATGCAGACTTTTGATGCTGTGGATGGGAAACAAGCAAGGCGTACCTATGTGTGGAAAGGCTACCTTCTGGTTGTGGTTCATTTCAGCTTGTACCATTTTACTTCGCAACCTGGGAACAGTGAGTTCTTGCCAGCGATGAATGAAACATCAAGCTGTCATAGGATCAATCATTGTTCTAAACTAATTTGCGCGCTTTTTATATTATACATATCTTGGCATCTTGCCAAATGGGTCATAGTTCTTTAGATTAATGCCTCCCACTGTCTTATGTGACTAGTCTTCTGGAGGCTCTCTTTTTTTAAAAAAAAAAAAACCAAACACAATATATTTTCCTTTATTATCCTGTATGGACCTCAAAACTTGATTTCTTTCTTTTGTTCTAGTGGTTCATTATGGTCGATTTGGTCCTAATATATGTTGTTGCATGGGAACTTGGTAAGTGCTTCAATGCTTTCTGGAAAGTGAAAACACACTTGCGTAATTATAAATAGGGATATAAAGCAGCTACCCACTATCCTGCTGAGATTTGCACAACTTAGCTTCTGCAAGTGCAAAAACATTAGTCCTGTCAAGCTTCACAACTATATACATTGTGTTGTTTATCTTGATGCTTTCTTTTCTATTTTTTGTTGAAATGATTTCTTGTTTTCTCCTGTATAACTTCATGCTTCATTGCTCTGTGCAGCTTTTTTACAAATACACTTATTCTTCCTATAGTCAATGGACAAACTGAAGGCCTTATGCTGATCTACTTGTGCCATTTTTTCACCTTTTCACAGGTATAATTTGGTTAAAAAATTTCATGCTACAGAAGAGGACATAAGCAAGGAGATGAAGTCTAGACATGAGGACCAATTCTAGATGATTACCTTTTTCTTGGACGGGTCATCTAATTCTTCCATTTTATCTTTTATTTTTGTTCATCAAATTATGTTGTTACGTGCTTCTCTAGATTTCTAGTTTAGCTGGAACTATTTTTCATTTGGAGGGAGCCAGTGGCAGATTTGTTATTTTAGTGCACAAAGTTACAGACGTTAGCCAGTGGCAGATTTGTTATTTTAGTGCACAAAGTTACAGACGTTAGTGGGCCAAGACATGTATTCAGGTCCAAAACTGTCTGTACACCCAATAAATGTGGCGGACCCGTTAGGATCTCATAACGGGTTTATTCGCGGACCCGTTTTACTGCTGTACAGACAGAGACAGATATGGAAAATCTAATCTGACCGTTGGATGGAGATCCAATGGCTGTCCTCGTCGCCTGAAAATCCACTTTTTTTTTCAGGCGCCTGAAATATAGCAACGCCCAATATTTATTAATAAATTTTTTGAGGTATCTACATGATTTGTGTACTTAATCTTTGATTTTTACATACATGATAATTTTATTCTTCCAATACCAAAGCTAAAACAAATAGATATGTGATATCACGCAAATAGAGTAAATATCAGAATGCATATTCGTATTCGAACCATCTGTTTTGCATTCGTGTTCGAGAATATCCGAATCCGTATTTGTATTGAATTTTAAAATGTGGAAAGCAGATCCGTGTATCCGATCCAGTTTTCATCCCTATCCCTGTCCCACCAACCCACCCATCCCACTCCCTCCTTCCTCGTGCCGCCTCCCCCGCTTGAGGTGCCCTAGCCGCCATCTTCACTGCGTGCGGCGGCAAAGAAGAACCCTAGCCCCCCTCGGCCCCTCCCCCCTTCTCTTCCTCCCCGATTTCCCTCTCCCTCTCCCTCTCTCCCACGAGGAGCCCCCCCCCCCGCGCTCCTCCCGTGTTGAATAAATCTATGAGCACATGACCGGGGATTGTCCGAGTCATGCGCATTGAGGGGCATGTGGCGTGTTGCGTCCACGCCGTGCCCGAGTCTTCGGCAATCTGTGCGCCCATCGTGCGAGTCATGGCGTGTATGGGATGGCATTCACATTGCCGATCGTGGGCGCGAGTCCGAATCATTGGGAGTTTGTTGCTCGCGATCGTGAATAAAAGGAAGAGAAACCCCCGAAAAGCCGTGGTAGTTGGGCGGCGCAAAAATCTCGTGTTCCCGAGTTCCGTGTGTTCGCGTTGAGTTCCAGTTCACGCCGAAGTTCACGAGTCCCTCGGCCGGCATTCCAGCCGCGGCCGCCTCCGTGATCCCAACAATTGGCATCAGAGCCGTTATTACAGTTGCTGGGGGATGTCACAACAAGGCTTCGGCTCGTCGAGGACACCTCCGCACTGCCTTCGCCGGGTATCGCCATCGTCGCCCCCACGCCATGGTCTGTACCGCGATGGCCGCGGGTGCAGTGTGTAGCGTATCATCAGGGAAGTCGGATCGGCCCCGTTCCTGATCCTCTCTAACACAAACTATGCCGACTGGGCCCTCACGATGAGGGTCATGCTCCGCGCCCGAGGCCTCCGGGAGGCCGTCGAGATCGGCGCCGAGAGTGACATGGAAAATCAGACGGCGCTTGAGGCCCTCATGCGCACCTTCCCTCCAAAGATGAGCTTCGCAATCGCCTCCAAGCCCTCCGCCGAGGCCACTTGGGACTCCATCAAGGAGATGCGCATTGGCTCCGAGGTCAACCGCAAGTCCGCACTCCAGGAGTTCGAGGCGTTCACCTTTCGTGAGAACGAGACCGTTGAACACTTCACGCTCTGGCTCCCCTCGCTGGTGAACCAATTGAGCACTCTTGGCGACCCCAAATCGGAGCCCAAGGTCGTCCAGAAGTATCTACGGGCTGTGCCCGCTAGGTTTGTCCAGCTCGTCCTCTCAATTGAGACACTTCTTGATCTCTCGACATTGACAATCGTGGATGTGACTGGGAAGCTGCGAGCTGCTGAGGATCTCTGTGCGGTTCCTTCCCAACCAGCACTGGCCACCACTAGCGGCAAACTCCTGCTCACAGAGGAGCAGTGGCATCAGCGGGACAAGGCGAACCAGTGGGGCAAATGCTCCTCGGGCAGCTCGAAGAACGGCAACCGTCATTGCTGCTCATCACGCAAGAAGAACGATGGCGACGCGCCCCGCGACACCAAGGATGGTGGCGACCGCGACGTCACTCGCGACAAGTGCAACTACTGCGGCGAAAAGGGGCACTGGGCCCATGATTGCCACAAGGCGAAGCGGGAACAAGCGTTGCTGACCGAGGCGATGAAGTAGGGCACTGTCAGAACGTGATCCGTCAGTCCTCCACGGGTATCCCCGAGAAGGGTTTTTGTTCGGAGTGGCGCGTTAGATCAAGAGAATCGATGGCGATGCAGGGACACGATTTATCCTGGTTCAGGCCCGCATAGATGCGTAATAGCCCTACGTCCAGCTATTTTTTGTATTGTTTGTGCTTGTTGTATGATGTCTAATAGTTTTGGGGACCCCTGCCCCGCTTATATAGTCCGCGAGACAGGGTTACATGGCAGAGTCCTACTCGGGGTAGACTTCAGACTCCCACCCTATTACAACTCTATCCGAGTGAGTTCGGATACAACTCTAACTCTAGTCTTCCTTGTCTTGTGATTCTTCCTTGTAGAGTCCGAAAATCCTTGAATCTTCTAGAAGTTCTTCCCAACGGGCCCAGTCTCCGGTTGTGCCATACCACTCCGATGGAGACAGGGTGGTCCAACTGAGGGACTGGGGATTATCTCCCCGACAGAAGCCCCCGAGCCTTGGACAGATTGATGCATTAATCTGTTCAAGGGTTTAGAAATCTTAAGTCTTGAAAATCTTGAGTGTGCACCAAGTTGGTGCATCCATAGGATGTAGCCCCCGAGCCTCAAAGCGAATGGTCTTCATTCGGTCCGAGGGTTAAGAATTATAGCCTTCAAAGTAGGTGTAGCCAAGTGTTTACTTCGTGCGCCGACGACCGACTTGTGTGCCGATCGCCGACTCATGCGTCGACTGACGACTCAGTTATAAGAGTGCCATCTGCCGACTCGAGCGCCGACTGCCGACTGGCATTCGAGAGTGACTCATACGACTGCGCCGACTGCTGACTCGTGCGCCGACTATCGACTGACGACTCGTATGCCGACTGAAATGTCGACTGCCGACTTGCATTTAAGAGTGACTCATACGAGTGAGCCGACTGACATGCCGACTGACGACTGACGACTCGACTGCCGACTGACATTCCGATTGCCAACTGCCGACTACCGACTGCCAGGTCGCGCCAAGTAATTTTGGAGGTGACTCTGATCTTGCTGGGTGAATTCCATGTAGTGTGCGCAAAGCGCACCCATGGGTGGTAGCCCCCGACTATCAGACTGATTGGTCCGGCCAATCAGAGTGATAGTAAAAGACAATTAGTATTTTCTTCTAATGCCGAGTGGCATTAAGGAGTGACTCAGTCTGGCTGAGGCTGATTGGTCCGGCCAATCAGAGTGACTTGGTAGAGTGACTTGGTCCGGCCAAATCACCATGGGTAGTAGCCCCCGACTATCAGTTTTAATTGGATGACCAATTAGAATGATAGTTTTACAGGTTAGTTTTCCCCTGGTATGTAACTCGCTCAATATCCCAGACTGTTGTCTGTTGAAAGATATGAGACCGACCTGGCTGACAGATTTGAGTCGTTCGGCAGCACTAAGACTCCCACGCGTGGTTAAGTCAAAAGGTTTAAACTCTCGTCAGAGTAAACTGCACTATCCTTCTTTAAGGTGTGGATGTGATGTTTGCTCTCTCGGGGTTGCCGAGGCTCGTCCTGCCTTAGGGGTACGAGTACATCACAACTTTCCAAAAAGAAGGCGAACTTAATTGCTCCGCATTCAGTCACTCGGAAGTGTACCGACTGAGACTCCATGGAGTATGCGAGAGACAGTTTATGGGATACCTGACTTGGAGTCAGCGGAGCTTTTCAAGCGTACTCCATAAACTGCTGGTCTGGACCAGATTTTTACTCTACCCGATTCACTCATGTTCAGAGACGGAAGCCCCTGAGTGAACCAACGAGTTTAAAGTAGATCGATGCCAGATTCGGCCTGAACCGAGTGGCATTATGCCCGTGACAGACTGACTGAGAGGCTTGCCTGAACAAAGTTGCTTTGGCCAGCATGACCATGCACCTGAGTGACGCGAGTCGGAGCTTTAAAAGGAAAGTATAAACATTATGCAGTATAATGTAATAAAAAATATCGTAAACAATGTATAGGATAAAATATCATAAACATATATTCGATGTCAATATATTTATGCTCTTGCTAGGTTATTCATTTTCTCCGAATAGTTAGCCTGTTACGTTTAAGCACCTGGTCCCTGCTAGTCCGGAAGCCATAGCGTAGAGCGCGGAGCTGAATGCACGCGTAGGGTCGGAGAGTCACAAAAGAACCAAGGTTTCACGAATTAGGCGTGTACTATTCGGATACTTTAATAACCATTACGAGAGGTCATGTAAAAATCATAGAGATTATAAAACAGTATGAACTGTATGAAAGACAATATAACGCAACAGAAGTTGAGTTGAAAGTATAGCACCGTGGGACCAAAGATGTTGATAATGATACCGAAATCATGATCCTCGTCGATAAGATCACGTGATCAGTAATTAGAGTGAATGCCTTTGGAGGAGATGAAAACTGAGTCGTCGAATATCCAATAATAGTCAGAGTCAATAGACATAACCTTGATGAAATCTGAGCCAATAGATAAATAATCATTGACGAATGTCAATCACTATGAGAAGTTGAATCCCACTATGAGTGATAATAGAGATCAGCCAATAATTCCAGAATTCCATTGATGAGGTCATTTACGATGATGATTGAAGACCAGTAGACCAATGATATCAGCAGTATAATTTGCAACAATTACTTGCAAAAATCCCACAATGTGGTGAATGCCATAATTGATGCGTGATAACCCAATAGTATAATAGAACAATTTATAGTAATCCAATGATGAAAACCATGATGAAAGATTTGATACACCGGAGATGGCGGTAATAAATTCCATAACTTGATGAACGCCATAATGGAAAATTAGATATATTGAAGAGTCCAATAATAAATTCCACTATGAAGTCATTACTTGAGAATATCAGTATGCCAAAATAATAGTTGAGAATGTCATGATGATTAGTGAGTATGCCATTGTCATCAGTGAGAATACCGGCGTAATCAATAATGTCAAAGTAGTGACATGAATACCAGGGTAATCTGCAGGAGATAAACATATATGAAAAAAAAATAATAATTATGATATTACTTAGCTTGGATCGCTTCCGAGTTGAAGTAATAGATGTCGTTATCCTCGTATGAGCTGATCAGCGCCCGAGCATTGTCGGGGATCGAGTTGTCGATGACGAGTGACTGGCCACCGAGTCGTCCGGACGAGATGAAGATGAACCCCATTCTTCTCAGTGGTGAACCTCTTTAACCTCTGCTTGATTGGCTTGGCTCTGGCTTAGACTTGTGCCCTCTGAACCTTCAAGTTGCACCTCCGAGTTGAACAGCTTCTGAGTCGACAAACCCGCGAGCGTCATGCGCGAGTGGTTAGCCGTTGTATGTCACGGCCGCTCTTCCGACGCCGTATGTCATCTGGCGATGTAGAAGCAAGGAGCGTGGCAAGCTTGCACTCAGAGCAAAAATTAGCTCACGAAATAAATAGATATATATTGGTTGATTTAATAAAATAGGAAAATAAATTCTTCCCGGTAGTATATATGCTCTTCATTTGAAGCTTGATGTGTCGTGGGCTGATCAGAAACTGCACGTTTGCAGTTTGCATGGCCTTGTAGCCTTCTTGCCTGCTGATGTGACCTCGCAGCTGCGTGTATGCGGCGTAAATGCATGCAGACATTAGCAGCCCACGCGCGTACACATACGTGCTTCCACTCTGCCGCCGGTGTATCCATGACTTCGGGCATGCATGCATTGGCTGCCAAGCTCCGTTGGACACTGAATGTTTGCAGTTTGCATGGTCTCCGCCTCGATCTTGCTAGGTCCGAGTGGCCCTCGGTGTCGCCGCTGACTCGCCATGCTTATGGATTACGCGCAGCAAAGTTGGTTCCGGCTCGACCTCCACAAATCAAGTCGGAGTAGTGCTAGATCTGGCCGTTGTTGCTTGGCTTCAGCTTGGACATGCACGCAATGCAATCCAGACATGCATTAGCCAATAAAAATACGTACGTAATGAACTAACAATAAAATATAACCAAATATCAGAAGAGGAATTGATTCTTCTCTGTAGCCGCTGATCTGATCTTGATGCAATAATTGTTCTGCCGCATATCAGACCCTCGAGTTGTTCCGCCTTGATGTTTGTTCTACGCACGACTCCGGTGACGTGCGAGTTCGGACTCGACGACATCCCCAGGCGTATAGCGGATTCCGTCAACTCGACAACGGGTGACTTCAACCTCCACGCTCCGTCGACTCCACAACGGGCGACTTCAACCTCCATGCTTCCGTCGACTCGGCGTAGATGACGATCTTCCGTCGACTCGCCAATAGCGACCGGCTTTCTGGCGCGCCAACTGTCGGAGCGTGATCCGTCAGTCCTCCACGGGTATCCCCGAGAAGGGTTTTTGTTCAGAGGGGCGGTTAGATCAAGAGAATCGATGGTGACGCAGGGACACGATTTATCCTGGTTCAGGCCCGCATAGATGCATAATAGCCCTACGTCCAGCTGTTGTTTGTATTGTTTGTGCTTGTTGTATGATGTCTAATAGTTTTGGGGACCCCTGCCCCGCTTATATAGTCCGTGAGACAAGGTTACATGGCAGAGTCCTACTCGGGGTAGACTTCAGACTCCCACCCTATTACAACTCTATCCGAGTGAGTTCGGATACAACTCTAACTCTAGTCTTCCTTGTCTTGTAATTCTTCCTTGTAGAATCCGAAAATCCTTGGATCTTCTAGAAGTTCTTCTCAATGGGCCCAATCTCCGGTGGACCGTCCATTGTGCCATACCACTCTGATGGAGACAGGGTGGTCCGACTGAGGGACTGGGGATTATCTCCCCGACAGGCACCGACACCAATGATGACCAGCCAGTGCGCGCTCGCGCCCTCCTACCCTGAGCACGCACTGGACGTCAAGCTGGACGAGGCACAATCATGTGCCTACCTCAGGCAAGAAGGTGAGGCCCACGTGACCTTTGGTACCTCGATACAGGTGCCAGTAACTAGATGACTGGGCATCGGGAAGTGTTCTTAGAGATGGACACCATGGTCACCGGTTCAGTGAAGTTTGGCGACGGGAGTGCCATGGACATCCGCGGGCACGGCACGGTGCTTATCAAGTGCAAGAGTGGGCGCCACCGAGCCCTTACTCTACTACATCCTGAGGCTGCGCAATTACATTGTCAGCCTCGGCCAGCTTGACGAGAACAGCTGTCAGTTGCTCATCAATGGTGGCGTCCATCGCATCCGGGACCGTGACAGGCAACTCCTCACCAAGGTCAAGCGCGCTCGCAATCAGGTCTACATCATCAACCTCTACATCACGCACCCGGTCTGCCTCACCATGCACAGCGACGACGATGCCTGGCACTGGCATACCTAATACGGACATCTGAACTTCGACGCCCTGTGTGCTTTGGCGCACCGCGGCATGGTGGATGGGCTCCCCGACATCGAGCACGTGGACCAGCTATGCGATGGCTGTCTCACATCGAAGCAGCGACGAGCCCCTTTTCCTCCCCATGCCAAGTACCGCGCCGAGGGACTGCTCGATCTCGTCCATGGAGATGTTTGCAGACCCATCACTCCAGCGACCCACGGCGGCAAGACCTACTTCCTCCTCCTGGTCGATGATCGCAGATATATGTGGCTCATCCTCCTGCAGTGAAGTCAGAAGTGGTGGCGGCCATCATCAACTTTCAAGCATCGGTGGAGACAGAGACCAGGCGCAAGCTGCGCGTACTGCACACCGATCATGGTGGGGAGTTCATGTCCGTGGAGTTCGCTGAGCACTGCACACAACACGATGTTCAGCGACATCACTCCGCTCCCTATTCACCGCAGCAGAATGGAGTGGTGGAGCACCGAAACCAGACCATCGTGGCGATGGCCCACTACCTGCTGAAGTCCAAGGGCATGCCCGCCGAGTTTTGGGGGGAAGCGGTGACCACCGCGGTCTACCTCCTCAACCAGGCACTGACCAAGAGCTTGGATGGGTGCACCCCATTCAAAGCCTAGCACGGGAGAAAACTGAATGTGTCCCACTTGCGCGTGTTCAGGTGCGTGGCCCACGTCCATGACACAAGGCCTCACCTCAAGATGCTCGAGGAACGCAGCAAGCCGATGGTCCTCATTGGCTACCAGCCCGGCGCCAAGGCGTACCGCATCATCAACCCAAGCATGTTGCACGTCCACATCACCCAAGATGTTGTCTTCGATGAGGGCACACGCTGGGACTGGGCGACGGGCCACGACACCACCACACCAGCAATGGACGAATTCATCATCCAGTACATGGCACCCATCCTCGATGTAGTCCCTATTGGGGCTGCGGAACTTGCACCGAGCCTGCCCGCGGGGTCGTCAGCTGGAGAAGGGACCGTGTCGGCCAGACCATCGTCGCCGTCCCCGACACCGGCAACCCTTGCATCTAGGACTGTAAACACATCACCGGCATCGATACCAGCTCCAACATCGTCGACTACCATCCAGTTCGCATCCGCACCCTCGAGCTACACGGACCACGTCGACGCTGACTGTTGGAGGGATAACTTCAAGACCCTGAGTGGACTACCCATATTGTATCAATCGGGGGTAGCCCAAGACCAACCCATAGCAGGACGGGCCCACTAGAGACTACTTGGAAGACCAAGGCCTACTCGGTGCTATACAAGGAAGGGTTACAAGACAAGGAAGACTTGGCGTACAAGATAAGGAAATAGGCATAGTTGTATCCGAAAATACTCAGACTCTCTGTAAATGTGGTGGAACCACCCAACTAAATCTGGCTTAATTGCGCCAACCTTCATTTAAGAGGCCCTGATACGCAATTAAGACAGGCTCAGCCCGGTAGTCCGTCGAATGTCCTCAGGGACACTCGATTTCACCAAAACTGCTTAACCATACAACCGAATATCACACATCCAGAGGCTTGACGATGCAAGCACAGATAACTACAGACATAGTCTCACATGATTCACCACAGCGGAAATTTAAAGTTATTACATCAGAGTGCAGAAATAGTAGCCAGGTTTGATCCTGGGACAATAAAAGTTTAGACTTAAAGTGCAGCAACATAGCAGTTTCATACTAACGATAACATCTCAAAAGGGCAAGAATCCACCATCTAGCCCAAGAGGGGATCCTCGCATCATCATAGACTCCAAGCAACATTTCAATCCTCCTCGTAGACCCACACACCTGAAATTGGGTTCAACCACGACCCTGAGTATTCAATTTACTCGCAAGACTTACCTGACTATGGTAGTAATCTACCGACTCCAAGGATATGCGGGGGCTTTTGGTTTGCTGAGTTACACAACTGCCTCTATGCTTACTAATGTACCCTATTTTCAGATTTTAGCCATTCCAATTAAAAAGAGCCTATTTATCTATCTTATGCCAAAAATTAGAACATTGCAAGTAAGCATACAACAATTAAGATCAGGTTCATTTTAATAGCATCATTAATCATCAGATTCAACTACGAAGTGACTCAGTGCACAGGCGGGTATTCATAACCGACAAGTGCGGCGATTCGAACCGAATTTACATCCTGCAGGAGCTACCTGGACACACGACACGCACACCTCTACTCAGCAGTGCGCCTGGACCGGACACACCCACCTTTCAAGTGTATGCAGCAACCTTTCGCGTATCCGCCCTTGGTGACTCGAATTGGCCAGCGACCCCCGGAGATTGGTCCCCCACCTGGCATGCCCACGTCTGCCGCACCCAGTGAGTTTACTTAGCCCCAATCTCCACCTTCGCACACCGGTTCTGTAGGACCGAAAAGGACGACCAGAGGGGGGGTGAATGGGAGTCTCAAATTCAAATCCGAGTATTCCATAGCTGCCACCTGCAAGGTTAGGAACAAAGTGACCATTGTGGCCACGACTCTCTCCAGAAATGCGACGTTCAATTCGTAGTTTCCTGCAGATTGAGAGTTAGTCATCCTCTTGCCACGAGTCATAGGCTCATGTACACCATAGGAAGGGTAGTACATGTCCTGGTTCTGCCACTCTCTCTCTCGTCTCTCAGCTTTCTTCCTCCGAAAGCAGAACTCGTAGAGGTGACCCTCACGGTGACAGTAGTCACAGTGAAAGCGAACTGGGCGCTGCGGAGGGGGTCTCACTCTAGGAGCTGGTCTGGGAGCTGCTCTTGGTGGGGGATGAGGCCTGAGGTTTGGTGGAGGGTTTTTAGTGAGCTTGGGTGAAATCTTGACGGGCTCACTGATGATTCTCTCAGTTTCAGAGGGTGTCTTTTCTGGAGGTGGAGGGTTTGCTTTCTGACTAGCACTCAATCCAGATGAGCCACTGGGCACCATCTTGGTGTAGTCAAAGGGCTCTCTGGTGTAATCTCTCTCAACTCCAGACTTCCTCTCTTTCTCGAACTGTGGCAGAATCATACTCAGTTGTGGCTCCCTGCACTTAAACCAAGACAAAGCAGAACGAAGCTGGACATTTTCATTCTTACAGTCAGCAAGTTTAGCTCTCACAGCATGTAATTCAGACATAGCTTCAGGGCAAACAGTGCATTCAGGAATAGGTTTCTTCTCAAGTTCATTGCACAATTTTTTTAGTGCTAGCCAACTCCTCCCTTAAGGCAGGACAGCTAGTGCAACTTCCAAGCAAAGTGGATCTTGCTTTTAATTCATCTAGCTCAACAGTTAAAGCATCAAATTTAGCAAGCAATTTTGCATGATCAGATTGAGCTTGAGCAAGATCTACCATAACAATCATGCAAGATTCACACTCAACAGGTTCAAGTTCAGCAAGCTTTGGTGTGGGTGAAACAGAAACAGAAGCATTCTTCAAAGTTTCAATTTCAGCAAGAGCAAGTTTATACTTAGCATGGTAGTCTTTACGTTCATGGTTAGCACGAACAAGAAGCTTATCTTGATTAAGCAACAAGGCATTCATTCTATCAAGTTCATCTTCATAATTCTCGATGGTAGGTGAATATCCATCGGAGTCAGGAATTACCTCAGGATTCGAAGCAGAAGGGGAAGCCGGCTCTTTTCCATCAGCCATCATGCAAATACCGTTGAGACGGTACTCAACTCCCTTGTTCTTCCTCCGAGGCTTCTCTTCTTCCTCACTTGAACTTGAGGAGTTGCTTGAGTCAGTGGAAGTCTTAGTGTCCACGTCACTCAAGCTTGCCACCATTGCTCGGTGGTGTGCCTTGGGGTTCTTGCCGTACTTCTTGTCCTTCCTGCCCTTGTACTCCTTCTTCTTCTTGTCATACTTCTTGTCCTTCCTGCCCTTGTGGTGGTTCTCTTCAGTCTTGGGGCGCCGGGGACAATCAGCCATGAAGTGATCAGTGTCACCACAGTTGTAGCAGCCGTTGAAGTTGCCCTTCCTTCGGTTGCGCCGGTTCTCGCTGAACCTGTTGAACTTCCTGGCCAAGAGGGCGAGATCTTCATCTCCGATTCCTTCAACCTGTTCTTCTGTGATAGACATCAAGCAGGAAAGAGCAATTCCGCTCGAAGCGGGGTTAGCTGAAACCAAAGCTGAACTTGAGCCAATGACCTCACCTTTACCAACCATTAGAGCCATGTTTGGATTGGACTGGGGTCCCTCGAGCCTAGCTCTAGCCTCTCTCTCAATCTCCTGGGATTTGAGCCTGCTGTATAGCTGGTCAGTGGTGAGGGTGGCATAGGAAGCTGATTACGTGATAGCGGCTATCTTAACCTCCCACACTCTTGGGTCAAGGGCACGGAGTAGTCTCAAGGCTCTCTCGTGGTCAGTGTAGGGACAGGCACCATTAGAGGTGTTGGCTCTCATGTTGTTCACGATTACCTGGAAGCGAGAAAACACAGACTCGATGCTCTCTCCAGGGTTCTGAGTGAAAAGCTCATACTCTCTCTTGTAGGTCTCGATCCTGCGAGTCTTAATGTCGTCAGTTCCTTCATGGAATTGAGCGAGTCTAGACCACATGCCATGGGCGGTCCGAAGATCGCTGACATGGTCGAACTCGGACTGACAAAGACAAGAAAGAAGAATGTTTCGAGCCTTGGAGTTTGCCTCATGTTCATTGAGCTGATCACCGGCAACTGGGTTTTCCAAGATCTCGTACTCAGAGTTCTCACAAATCCTCCAGATGGCTCTACCCCGACTTTCAAGATAGGCGGCATGCGGACCTTCCAATACGGGTAGTTTGTGCCATCAAAGAAGGGGACTTTCTCGAAACGAAAAGCTGGCCGGGCATTGCGATGGTCGCAACAAAGGGGTCCACACCCCGGTTAGGGTCAAGAGTGACGTAACCGGGCTATGATATCAGTTGTAGGACCGAAAAGGACGACCAGAGGGGGGGTGAATGGGAGTCTCAAATTCAAATCCGAAGATTCGAAGAGTAAAGTCCCGATCCGACCCAACACACCTCGAAACAGAGAGATGTCAACACCACCGCACACGGACGAGTACTTAATGCTAGGAACACCCCCAAAGATATGCCGGAGCGAAAGCGGAAGCAAAGACACTAAAGAAGAAGCAGGCAGCAACTTCTCAGTGAACACCGGAGAAATAGATTGGAGACCGCTTGATAGTCGTGCACCGACTCTACTTGAGAGAGAGCCCGAGTGACACCGACACCGCCTTCAAGAAAATCCTTTAGGAGATGCAGTGCCCACCAGTCAGCCTGGTGTTAACGCACGATTCTCAAAAACTCCAAAGCGCAAACCGGAGGCACAACACCAGCGAAAGTGCGAAACCGAGCGGAAACAGAAGTCAAAAACCGAGCCTCGGGTTTGGAAACCGGACCCTCCGGAAAAGGCTTGACCAGGGGACTCGAAGCCAAAAATCGGATGCGTAAGGCCAAATTTCGGAGCCTCCGGATGGAAAAACCGGAGCCTCCGAAAATGGCGGGTAAAACCGAGCTTCCGAAAATGGCAGGTTTAGTTAAAGGCTGATTTCGGAGCCTCCGACTTTAAAACCGGAGCCTCCGGTTTTTGCGTTCTCGGCACGAACACAAAAACCAAAACGGCGATAAACAAAGTGCAAACGGACTCGAATTGAGTGAAATTTTGACACAACCTTGGCGAGGTTATAGTGAATCTCTACGAACAAGATCCACTCAAAAAGCACAAGGATTTATGCCCAATTTCACAAAACTTGGGGAAGAGAGCAAAACTTGGCAAGAACCCGATTTCGGAAATTCAGCGTGCTTGTGCGGTTGATTTGCCAATTCGTGGCCAGGAGAACTTCCAGCACTTCAAAGCACTTGAATCCCACGGGAAAAACCAACCAAAACAAGAGGAACAAGAGGGGGAAGGGAAATCCACCAAAAACACAACCAAAAACACAAGAACTCAAACTTCCTTCAAAGGTCTTCTTTTATTTCAGAGGAATTGGACACTTGATACAAGGTTGTGCAAGGCTAGAGATCCTCCTCACGTCCTCCCACTTGGATGCCTTGGCTAGCTAGGGTAATCACTCCCTAATCTACCAAGAACTAGTCATGGAGCCCCTTCTCAGAGCCTACAACCTAGGGAACATCTAAAACCTAGAGACTAAGCAAATGAAAGAGAGGGGAAGAGTTGGAGGGCAGCCAGCCCCTTACCCCTTATTTATACAAGTTTCCTTGCCCGAATGAGAAGTTTGCCCTTAGACACCTATTACACATAACGGGGGCCCATAGGGCATTTTGGTCTTCAACCCACTTGAAGCATCGGACGGCCGCAACGCCTTCTCGCCTTCGCTTCGCCTGGACGCAAGCCGCGAGATCCCGCCACGCGTCCTCCGACCTTCCTCGTGAGCTCCGCCGTTTTTCAGCCAAAACCGAAAGAAACGCGCCGCCGGTTTTGCGAGGCATGGAAACCGCGAAACCCGCCCCCGGTTTTGAGGCCCAAACCGAAACCCGATCTTGACGCGTCCCCCATCCAACGGCCCCGACGCCTCGGCCAAGTCCTCGCGCTCCCCGCTTGACTTGCACTTGTGCTCGAGTCCAACCGTCTGGCATGTGGGCCCGCCGCCGTCTCGATCGCGTCTTCTTGCTTGGTGTGCACGATGTGGATCGCACACGTACTCCGCACGGTCCACGGGTCCTTCGGTCCAAGCACGCTTGCCCTTCACCTCGCCGCCGCGAGCCACGCCGCACGTGACCCCGCACGGGCTTACAGGTCCATCAGCGCCAAGCCCTTACGCTCACCTTCACCTTGCCGCCGCAAGTCGTGCCGCATCCGATCACCTCCAACATCCACAGCCAAGAGACAAAACGAACACACGTTCTCCGAATCCACCTAAGCCGACCGGGTTAGTCAACATAATCATGCATACAAGAAAAGTAGACATGCTTATGCACCAACCAAACCACCGAGTGTTGATTTTGTTGAACAATGCCTCATCATCACAAATGGACACAATGAAACAAATCATTGGTCCGCAGGTTCCCAACCGGGCCGCACGGATATAGTCCAAGCTGCCATGGCAGTCAGCTACATCAGTTTACTAACCCCATAAGTTAGCATGTGCCCAGTACTTTCAAATGCCTGAACAGCGGGGCCAAATCGAACGGGTCCTAAGTGATCAGGCGGGCCTACCACTCCCAAGTGAAGCTCCCGCCCAATCCTCACGTCAAGTTCATCATACATTACCATATCCATAATCCATTTCCAATTCCCTATACTCGCGAGTGACAGGAAATCACTCGACTTCTACCGAGTCTAACCATTCTATGCTTAGCAACTAAATCGACCTAGACATGCTAGTAAGACTCGATTAGGACATATAGATAATGCAAGTGGGTTTTCAAGCAACTCCAAAACGTAAATGCACAATAAAGATAATGATATATAGAGTTAGTGGGTTATGCTCTGGGGCTTGCCTTTAGAATGCTCCTCGGGGTCGGCGGCAGCTTGTCCTTCGGGCTCCTGGTCCCAGTCAGCCTCCTGCTCTTCCTCCTGGTACTGGTCAGCAGGTCCTTCCTCTTCTCCTCCAACGGCTACCGTGTGCTCGACTTGATTTTCCGGATCTAAATGATGCAAGAGCAGAGTATAGTGAATGAAAAACAAAAGAGGGTTTATGATGTACAATGATGATGAATGAATGCTTTGATGTAAGTAAATTTAGTCATTCACAAAATAAGTACAGATTTCCTCTTTGGTTGTTTATTCTATTTCATAATAGCATGACAACTTGAGAGCTAGAGTGGTATTTAAGACTACAAATGGTGGACACATTCTTTCCTTTAATGGCAAGGTAAATCTGCAGCTAGGCAAGTTAAACTGAAATGGTGTATTATGGCAATGGTGGGAGTTTCAATATAGTTTCTCTTGCCTACAGTATCTCCTTCATACTTATTCAAGAAGTTTCTAATTCACTATTTAATTTAGCTACTAAAAGAGAGGGGGTGGTTTAAGTGGCTATCAACAACAATTAAAAAGATATACAACAATTATTTTCTATATAAGCAAGGTTTATTGGCAGCAACATCATTTCATATACTCAAGCATAGGCAATTATCACATTTAAGGCAGCAAGTTATCATGAAGGAAAATGATTGCATAAGTACCTACTAATAAGACCTTCTCAAGTGTATGTTCATTTTCATTCAATATGTAGTATCTAGATCATTGCTCACATCTTATACTTTAATTGAGGCAATCATATGATAAATAGTAGACTAAACATGGCAATTAACTTATCATGGTAGCATGTATGGAAAGAAAGTACTAGCACAATTATTTGCAAGGAGGAATACAACGACTTAGTACAAATACTAGGATTTTTATTTTTCTGGACAGCACACCATTGTTTTGTTTGTCTAGACAAATTTAAATAGTAACTAGAGGATATTGTGAAGCCAAACTGTAACTAATTTAGTAGAGTAATTATGAGAGTTGGTTTTACTAATTTAGCATTTTTCATCCATTTGTTATGAATATTACAAGAGGCTATGTATATGAGAATGACAAACTTAATTATATTACTTAATGTTTGGTAACACTAAACATGGGTTCATAGTCAATATTGAGATGTAAACATGTATGCTACAGATAATCATTAGAGGTATCATGCATGGGACTAGTAGCAATAGAATACCCTTCAATTTAAATTTAAATACAAAGAATGTCATTTGGATTCAATTAGATCCCTACTGTAAACTTGGGTCAAACATGGTCAACCATGGTACCATTGGATAGATATAATTTTGTAGAATCCAAAAAGTTTATTTTGCTAATTTACGATTTTTCCACATTTATTAATGAATTTCCAAAGTTCGCTGATTTCAAATAAATGGAAAAGTGGCATTTTTAATCTAGGCCCCGCAGATCTACCACTAATCCCGTCGGGTCCTTGGAATTTTTGCGCATGGCCCTGGGAAAACCCCGCCGCGAATGTGGCCCCCTGGCCGGATTGGGACAGGGGAGGGGCGACGGCGGCGGCTTGGCGGCGGCGCGCCGCCGGCCGGTGAGGGCTCGCCCGGTGGCGAGGTGGGGTATGAACGCCGCAGACCGGCTCGGCGAGGCGCACATCATGGACCCGCCGGGCGGCTTTTTGCGCGGCAGCTACCGTGGGCGTGGGCAGGTGAGCGGGCGGTGAGCAGCTTGGGGCGGCGGAGCGTGGGCGGCTGCGCTCCGGCGAGCGTAGCGGTCGAGGCAGCCATCTAACGCGCACACGGGCTCGGTGAGGTCAAGGCGGACCTTCCCGGGTGGGGTTTCTCGGCCAGGAGGAGGGTTGGGGGGGTAGGTTCCCCCACGGCGAGCTAGTGTGGCGGCGGCCATGGCAAGGCGGCGGCGGCGCTGGTGTTTCGGCGAGCCGGTGGCGGAGGCGGCGCGCGGTGGCGCCGCATGCGTGGTGCGGGGGGCGTGGCGAACTCGCCGGTGTGCTTGGGCGGGGGCCGTGAGAGCTCGGTGGCGGCCCGCGCCGACAAGGTTGCACGGCGGCGGTTGAGCGAGAGGAGGGGCTACGGCGGTGGAGCAATGCGCACGCCGACAAGCTCGTCGGAGGGATGGGGGGAGGTAGAGGGACTCATGGGGACGCTAGCTGCTGCGAGAGGAATCGACGGGTGGCGAGGTGATGCGGCCGGAAAACCAAAGGGGGCGACGGGCGGCGCCGGGTCGGCAATGGTGGCCGGCGCGTTTCCTCTGTGCAATGCGGGGAGAAGGAGGGCTTAGAGGCTACATGAAGGAGCGCCAGAGGACGGGCGAGCTCGCGACGAAGCCCACCCGAGGTCCCGGGTCGACGACGGCGTTGGAACGCGGCGGCGACGGCGCGCGGTGGTGGCGGAGCGAGGCGAAGAAGGGTGGGCGCGGTGCGATGCGAGAGAGCAGAGCGAGAGGGGGAGCGATGGTGTGCAAGGGAAGGGAAATGAAGAGGGTCGCGGCCTTTCCCCCCCCGCCACGGTCGCCCGGCAGATGGCGGCGGCAAACGCCGCCCGGTAAATGGTGGCCACGCGGGCGGCGACGCTCTGGGCGGCGCCGATGGAGCGGATGACGGTGGGGTCGGGCGCGCGCGGGGCGGCTCAGCTCGGCTCATCGCCGCAGCGGCGGCCCGGCGGAGTGCGCCGACAGGTGGGCCCGGCCGGTCCGGCGGCTTGAGGGAGGAGGCGGGCGCGTGCGCGAGGCCGGCGCCTGGGCCGTGGGCCGGCCTGGGCCGGCTGGGTTGTCTCCCTTTTTCCTTTTGTTTTTCCTTCTATTTCTATTTCCATTTTGAATTGAATTCCATATTTGGTTTGAATCTATTTGAATTAAATTCTCAGTTTGAACATAGCTAGGAGGGAATTTGGAACTAATTAATACCTTGAGTGTCTAACCATTTCTTTCCAGCCTATAAGTGATGCCCATTTAAGAGTTCCAATAATTAACTAAATTGGGGAATATGACCACTTAAAAGAAAAGAGAGGGAAGAGCTCACATCTTTTAAAATTTTGAGTGTCGGAGCAAGGTTGATTTGAATGTTTTTGATGCCATTTAAAAATCCAGAAATAAATCCTCTATATGTATGAATAGGTATTACTAAACTTAGGACTTTTTATTCAACTCCTATATATATAGTAGTGCTTTCTATTGTTGCAAATTTTTGAATGACATGAAATGCTACAACTAAATGATGAAATTAATGACATGCTCATGTGCTAATGCAATGGAGTGACACTGGGTGTCACAGCCCTCCCCCCTTAAGGAAATCTCGCCCCGAGATTCCAAAGTGTAAGAATGAAGAAGGGTAAGAGGGTGTGTTTTTGGGTACCTCTAGTTGTAGTTAGAAAATGTGGATGATGTTTAGCTAAGAATTCTTCAGATTCCCAAGTGGCTTCCTTTTCAGAATGATGGCTCCATTGGACCTTATAGAATTTTGTGGTTTTGTTCCGAGTGACTCTCTCTTTGATGTCAAGGATGCGGATGGGGTATTCGGAGTATGTAAGATCACTTGCTAAAGGAAGCTCTTCCCAATTCATCTCTTGTTCTGGCACCTTGACACATTTCTTGAATTGTTAGACATGGAACACATTGTGAACCCGATAAGTGTGATAAGAATTGTCAAGCGGTTCAGGAAGTTGCAACTTATAAGCTCTTGGGCCACATTGCTCGATAATCCGAAAAGGGCCAATATAGCGAGGTGCTAATTTTCCTTTTACACCAAGGCGCCAGGTGCACCTTTGGTCGGGGATACTACGAGATAGACATAATCCCCAATTTTGTAGTGCATCGGGCTGACGCTTTTTATCGGTGTAACTCTTTTGCCTTGATTGAGCGGCTCTCATGTTCGCCTTCACAATTTCTAACTTTTCTTCAGCTTTCTTGACTATATCAGGTCCAAAGATAACCCTTTCTCCAGGTTCTGACCAATTTAACGGAGTTCTGCATCTACGGCCATAAAGAGCTTCAAACGGTGCCATCTTTATGCTTGCTTGATAACTATTGTTGTAAGAGAATTCAGCTAGAGGTAAGCATTCATCCCAACATCCACCATAATCAATCACACAGGCTCTAAGCATGCCTTCTAGAAATTGGTTCACTCTTTCTGTCTGTCCATCGGTTTGAGGATGATAAGTGTCGGAACACGATTCCGTCAGTCCTCCCAGGGAGGTCCGAGGAGGGTTTTTGTACGGAGGGGCTATTTGATCTAGGTTATCGATGGTGACGCAGGGAGACTATTTTATCCTGGTTCAGGCCCGCAATGTGCGTAATAGCCCTACGTCCAGCTGTTGTGGTATTGCTTCTTGCTTGTTGTTTTCCGATCATTTACAATGGGGGGTCCCTGGTCTGCTTATATAGTCGCGAGACCAGGCCCGGGCAGTCGAGTCCGACTCAACTACGACTAGCAGGCTATCCTATTTTACAATAAGTCCGGATCGTGATCCAGTCTTCCAATATCTCGTACTCCACGGTTTCCCTTTAGATTCCCCGCGCTGGTGAGCCTTCTAGAAGTTCTTCCTGATGGGCCCAGTCTTCGGTGGGCCATCCAACGGGCCACATCACTCCGTAGGAATAGGGGTAGTCCGACTAGGGGCTAGGTACTATATCCCTGACAGAAGCCCCCGAGGCCCTCATGGTTGAGCAGCTTAGCGTCCTTCATCCGTAGAGAAGCCATGAGGGACTCTCCCTTCGGTTATGACCTGAAAGAAATATTAGCCGACTCGAAGCTGGTCGAGTGGAATTTTGAGTCTACTTGATTTGCATCGAGTAGAAGACTTCATGGAGTGCGCGCTTAGCGCACCCATGGGTAGTAGCCCCCGACTATCAGGCTGAGTAGACTGACTTCTCAGGGTGATAGTGAAAATTCAGTGTTAGACTTGGACCGGCCAAATCCCCCCGAGTACGCGCGAGAATACTCGTGGGTGGTTACCCCCAACTATCAGCCTTCACTTGGTTGACCAAGCAATCGTGATAGGATTATAGGTTGTTATCCACAAAAAGCTCGCTCAGTATCCCAGACTGTTGTCTGTATAAAGATATGAGTCCGACCTGGCTTACAGGTTTGAGTCGTTCGGCAGCACCTATGTTTAGGTTTAAACTCTCGTCAGAGTAAGCCGCGCTATCCCTCTTTAAGGTGTGGAAATGACGCCAGTCGTCTCGGGGTTGCCAAGACCTGTCTGACCCTATTGTCGTAGGGACGTCATAGCTTTCCAAAAAGAGGGTGAACTTGAATGCTCCGCACTCAATCTTCCCATAGATAGACTGACATGACTCCATAGAGTATGCGCGAGACAGCTTACAAAACACCAGACTCGGAGTCTGCGGGGGCTCATGAGGAGCATGCCTTGAAAACTGCTGGCCTGGACCAGATTTTTACTCTGGGAGAGTGACATGTCACTCTACCCGACTCACCCATGTCCAGAGACCGGAGCCCCTGAGTGAGCCAACGAGTTTCAGAGTGAAAGTATCGAGCTTAGGGCTCTCTACCAAGTGACCTCAAGCCACAATTTTGACTTACCAGGGTGAAGCGCTCATCTTGATCGACCCGGGGGCGACCGAAGGGAAAAGGTGCGGGGCTCCGTCCTTCTCCGTTAGGGTTTCAACCGCTAAATGGGAAACTCCGCAACTAACGGCACGGCCAACGGCACCGCCCGTCACTTACCTTTTTCCGAAACGTCGCGACCTATAGATCCGGTCCCCGAACAGTGCTTTCTTCCCCCCTTTGCCATTTTGCATCTTCCCGCTCTCGAGCCTTTCGCCGCCTTCAAGCACTAGAGCCTCCGCGCCACCATTCATCGCGAGTTCGCGCCGCCGCCGTTTCTCTCTCCATTTCCAATTTCCGAGCGCCATGTCGAGCCGCCGCTCATCCCGCTCGTCCCCGCCGAGAAGGCCAAACTGGCCGAGCAGGCCGCCACCGCCAAAATCACCGCCGCCGCCCGGCAAGTCGCCGCCAACCCCGACGCCTCCTGCGGATGTGCTTGCCGCCATCCGAGGAGCTTCCGGCAGGGGCGTCGCGGTCCCCGCGTCGAGCCATCGGCGCAGAGACTCAACTGTCGCCGCCCTCCATGCCGCCGGCATCTCTATTGTCGATGTCGCCGCCGGTGGGGTCGATGCCGCCACCGAAGAGGAGGCCGCCGCCACGTAAGGTCGCCGAGATGTGGGTGCCAACCATCGCCTCACCTTGGCCGGGGAGGAGTCGGCAAAGTATGCTAATATTATCTCTCCCCGATTTCTTATCCATACACATGTGCAAAATTGATCCAAACACAAGGAAGCATATATGTAGGGGGAGCTAATACTACCAAAACCGAACCTTGAAATGTTTGTCCAACTTTGTTTCATGACCAAAACGCTTTGGACAAGCAATTCAAGTTCAAATTGAATTTAATTCTTATCTTTGTGAGGATTGTCATCAATTACCAAAAAGGGGGAGATTGAAATCTCATGTTTGGTTTTGGAAATTGATGACACCGTGTTATGCTAATCCTTTACTCTAAGTGTGACTTAAGAGATAGGATTGCATGGATGATGTGGAGCATGATGATCATGAACATGGACGATGATGATGGACATCGAGGATCGTCAAGCTCGATGGACGGCTTGAGAGGAACCCCGGAGATCAAGGCAAAGGTATAACTTGATAGCCTACTCCCCGCAAAGTCCATCTTCAACTGGTATGCCCGCACTGCTGATCCTTACCCTCTCTGTGCGACCGGAGAGATCGTTCTCTTCGAGTCTTTCATCTGGGCGGGACTCGGTCTCCCGATCCATCCTTTCCTCCGCGGCATTCTTTACTTCTACGGCATTGAGCTTTACAACCTCAATGCCAACTCCATTCTCCAAATCGCAATCTTTGTCCATCTGTGCTAGGCATTCCTCGGAATCCTCCCACACTTCGATCTCTTCCGTTCCCTGTTCATGCTGAAGAGCCACAAGACCAAAGCCGTGGGCTTTTGCGGCTTCCAAACCCGATCCGGAGTCAAGCAGAATTACATCGACTGCAATCTGAAGACTTTGATGAAGGACTGGGCCGCAGAGTGGTTCTACTCAGCCAATCCATCAAATTCTCTCAAACCTTATGACAATCCGGCCAAGGTGCCCCAAGTGATCAAGCGCTAGACGGACATGCCAACCAACGTTGCGCACTTGCTGGCCCTGACGAACCTCATCATGGATTTGAAGAACAACGGACTCGACGGTACTGAGGTCGTACATGACTTCGTGTCTCGTCGGGTCCAGCCTTTGAAGGCTTGGGACACACCGGCCTACGAGTACACTGGGCCGACTGACGGCACCTGGGACTCTCCCGACGAGCTTTCTGCTGAAGACGTCGTCTACCGAGTCAGGAAGCTCGTGTCGGGCAAAGCACAACTCCCTGTGGAAGGAATCCCATAGGCCTTCAGCGCCAGTCACCCTCCTCCTCCGGTGAGTGCCCTTGACATTCTAAGCCAAGTTTTTTTTTTTTTTTGCTTGAGGACTGACCCTTTTTCTTTTTCAGGATCGTCGCCAGTATGTTTCACCTGCCCCTCTTCCCACCGTGACAGAAATGGTGGGATCTGGGAGCGTTGCGCCTCCCCCAAGGGACAATCGTGCGGCCAGGAGCAGTTCAGAGACCCCTCGCGGGCTCATCCCCTCTTCGACTGACCAACACGCCCCGGGTAAGGCTCCCGCCACCGCTGACGTCCTTGAAGCTGTCAAGAGACTGAAGCTCAAGACCGAATCATAAGCAGGAGCAGTCCGGATCCAGGAACCTAAGCTTCCTGCCTTTGTGGAAATTCCAGATGAGCTCCGGATCGCCCCGCAGTCTTCCGCTATTTCTCCGTCAGTCGGCACCGGGTCTCCGACTGAGAAGAAGCGCAAGCGAAGCCTAGTGGGGAAAAAGTAAGAACGTTTCTTATCTTATCAAACTGTTAATCTGATCTCCTTTGAAGACTGACTTTCGACTATGTCCATAACAGACACAAGCCGTTGCCTATCTCCAAGAAAACCAAGGTCGACGAGCCTGCTTCTGTTACCGAGCAAGGTCCACCAGCCCCCAAGGCTAGGCAAGAGGAGATAGCTGCTCCGGCTTCAACTGTTGCTGGCTCCTCCGGGAATCAACCTCCCGCTGCTGCTGCTTCTGCCTCAACCCCACCTAGTCAGCTGGTGATCGAAGCCGCCCCTATCTCTGCCTGCCCGCCACCCAGGAGTTCCGCCAACACAAATGAGCCGATAAAGCTAAGCTGGGTTGACTCCTCGGGCAAGCAGCAGTTCTTCAGCTCAGAGGGTGACGAGATCGACCAGCAATCCTTCAAGGAGTCCCTGCAGAGGACCTTTCAACTGGGAGAAGTAAGATCTTGCTCATTTCTCGTCCAAATTTTGTTGTGGACATATCTCATTATTCACCTCCCATTCTTTGCAGAGCCTTCTGGCCCGCGCAAAGCTTAAAGATGAAGCATTGAGAAGGATGGTCTCTGGATCTTCTCGAGGTCGAGTCACTGAAAGCTGAGCTCGAGCGGACAAAGGGTCTTCTCGTCGAGGCCCAACAGAACGCCGAACATCAGACCTCAAAAGCTTCCAGAGCCATGACAATTGCGGAGAACCAGAAGATCCTGGCAGAGAGGGCCAAAACGGTGCTCGATGCAAAATGCAAGGAGGCTGAAGGTCAGCTGCTCACGACTCCCCTCAATCTACCAATCTCTTCTGATATCACCCAGGTTGTAATTCTTTCCTTTCTTTCAGCTTATAAAGGCCGTTTGTTTGCTTCCTTTATAGACTTGAAGAAGAGAGCGGATGAAGCATGGAAGGAGCGGAACCATCTTGCGCGACTGGTCACTCCTCTCCTCTCTGACTTGTACCAAGGTTCAGAGAGGCTGCAAGTTCCAGTCGCTGATCAACTGAAGGAGCTCCTTGCCACTGCTCGCACCCAATACGAGGTGAAGCGCTTGGAAGCGGCTTTGGGCGGAATAGATCAGGTGTTAGGAGTGGTGAAGAGCCACTACCCCGACATCGACCTAGAAGAGCTGGGCCAGGGCTTCGCATGTGACTCCGACTCCGAGGTGGACCAGATTTTGAACGAAGCCCGCCCTTCGGCTCTGGCATTTGCTCGCTTAGCTGGCCACGTCATTCCCGGGGACTCAGACGACGACTTGGGGGCTCTCACGAGATCCTTGGATTCGCGAGAGGTCATCGACCTAGAGTTGCCTGCGGGAGGTCAGTCTTCGGCCGCTGCCGAGCGAGCCACCAAGGAGAAGGAGTCTACCAGCGGTGCCCCTTCATCTGCTCCAGATATTGTCATTCCTCCTGCTGCTATTGCTGCTGAGCCTGAAAAGGAGGGTGATAATGTATGAACCGTACCTTGTGGTCTGCATGCTAGATGTAAATATGTTAACGTACTGATGCATCATACACTAAGTTAAATGTAACGCATGCCTTTTATCCGTGCCTGAGGCTCATACTTCTGTTAGTTCTATTCAAGTTTGTTCAGTCTAACTTAAGTCCTTGGGTGTGGAATTTGTTAGCGCGGAGCGGTAACTCAGTTCCATCGGCCGCTTGGAGCAGTAAGTTGACTTCTGCTACTCGAAACAGATTTTCACAGCGTGTACAAGATCAAAGGAAGATAAAGACACAAATTACTTTATTTAACTCACTATATAATACATGGTAGCCCCCGACTCCGTGGGTACTCTGAGGTAGAGGGACTAGGGAGTCTATGGAAAAAAGGGAAAAGTACATGAATACTGAACTAAAGAAATAACTAAGGATAATAGCGACGTAGCTGTGCAATGTTCCAAGAGTGAGGCTCCATAGCACCGTCTTCACGCATCAGTCGGTAGGCACCAGGACGGCAGACTTCGGCCACGATGAAAGGACCCTCCCATGGGGGACTGAGCTTGTGTTTATTTCTGGTGGACTGGACTCTTCTGAGAACCAAGTCTCCTCCAGAAAAAGCTCGCTTTCTGACGTGCCTACTTTGATATCGTCGTAGAGCCTGCTGGTACTCTGCCGATCTAAATGCGGCTTCATCGCGTTCTTCTTCAAGGAAATCAATCTCCGCAGCCCGAAGTTGATCAGACTGTGCTTCGTCATAGGATTCCACCCCGGTAGAGCCGAACTTGATATCCGTCGGTAAGACGACTTCAGCTCCATATGTGAGGAAGAAAGGAGTCCGCCCCATGAGATTTGTTGACTTGAGTCCGGAGACCCCAAACAACCGACGGGAGCTCTTTAAGCCATCGACCAGCCGAACTTCTCCAATTTGCAAAAGATCCTGCTCTTCAAGCCTTGGAGAAGCATGCCATTGGCCCTTTCGACCTGACCATTGCTTTGAGGGTGAGCCACAGACGCATAGCAAAGTTGGACACCAAGTTCATCGCACCGATCCGTAAATTCAGCTCCTGTGAACTGACTGCCATTGTCCGTGATGATTTGGTTGGGGACCCCAAAATGAGTGATGATCACGTTCAGGAATTCCCGCGCTTTTGCCGCTGTGAGGGCTTTGATTGGCTTGACCTCGATCCATTTGGTGAATTTGTCAATAGCCACGAAGAGGTGAGTGAATCCACCCGGCGCAGGCTGCATACCACCAACCATGTCGAGCCCCCAAACTGCGAAAGGCCAGGAGACTGGAATCATCTGGAGCTCTTGGCTGGGTACGTGAGTCTGTTTGGCATAGTACTGACAACCTTGGCAGGATTTGAGTATGGCAGCCGCATCCTTGAGGGCTGTGGGCCAGTAGAAGCCTTGATTGGTGGCCTTGATGACAAGGGACCGAGGACCAGCGTGATTACCACAAGCCCCCAAGTGCAGTTCCGCGAGAATGGCCCTGCCATCAATGCACGACACACACCGTAAGAGCACCCCGGAGGCACTTTTTCGGTAGAGTCGGTCTTGATGCACCACGTAATTGTGGGACTTCCGCCGAACAGCGCTAGCTTGGCGCTTGCTTGGCAGGAGGATATTATCTCGGAGGTAGTCGAGGAACGTCTGGGTCCACTCTAGTTCTACCACCATGATGGGGAGCACAGAATTAAGAAACTCCGGCTGAGGTGCGCTACTCTCTGCAATGTGCGACCCAGTCTCCGGCTGACCGAGGCCAGTCGGATGTTGGGGCTGGTTAGTCTCCGAAGGCACAACGGCAGTCTCCGGAGGTATGACTTCAAGAGGGCGTGCTTTCCTGAGGATGGATGGGTCCATCAGATCTTCCACAAAGATGCCCGGAGGAATCGGACTCCTTGAGGAGCCAAGTTTAGCGAGCATGTCAGCTTCTTCATTGTCCTTCCGGAGGATGTGGTGGAGCTCCAGTCCGTTGAACTTGTCTTCCAGCTTGCGTACTTCGGCACAGTAGGCTTCCATTACCGGACTGTTGCAGGAGAAGTCCTTGGAAACTTGACTGATGACGAGATTGGAGTCACCCCGGCCCATAAGCTTACGAATCCCTAGAGAGATTGCAATCTTGAGCCCGTGTGGGAGTGCCTCATACTCAGCCGTATTGTTGGAGGCTTGGAAGTGTATGCGCAGGACGTACTTGAGCTTTTTGCCAGTCGGCGCAATGAAGAGGATCCCAGCCCCCGCGCCCGCCAACATGAGGGAACCGTCGAAGTACATACTCCATGTATCCAAGGGTTCGGGTATGGGTGGGAGTTGATTTTCGGTCCACTCGGCGACGAAATCGGCGAGAGCTTGAGACTTGATGGCCGTCCGAGGGACAAACTTGAGGTGGAGTGCTCCCAGTTCGACGCCCCACTTGGCACTGCGCCCGGTGATATCCTGTCCGTGGAGGATTGGCTCCAGAGGGAATGAGGTAACCACCGAAACTTCATGTGCTTGGAAGTAGTGGGCCAATTTCTTGGATGTTATGAGCACAGCATAGATTAATTTTTCAACCTGAGGATAGCGTACCTTGGACTCTCCCAGAACTTCGCTGATGAAGTAGACTGGGCGCTGGACCTTCTGGACATGCCCTTCCTCCTTTCTCTCCACCACCAGGGCCGTGCTGACTACTTGGCTCGTGGCTACTACGTAGAGTAACAGAGGCTCGTCTTTGGCCGGCGATGTGAGGATCGGGGGACTCTGAAGCAGCGTCTTGAGGTCGTCAAAAGCCTTCTGTGCCTCCTCGGTCCACTCGAACTTGTCTTGCTTCTTGAGCAGCCGGTAAAAGGGGAGGCCTTTCTCGCCGAGCCGGGACAAGAACCGACTCAGGGAGGCCATGCACCCAGTAAGCTTCTGGACATCCTTCTGTGACCGAGGCTTGTCCATCTTCATGATCGCTCGGATCTTCTCCGGGTTGGCTTCGATCCCGCGATGACTGACCAGGAAACCTAGCAGTTTACCGAACGGGACTCCGAAGACACACTTCTCGGGATTCAACTTCCAATCCCACTTGCACAGGTTTTGGAAGGTTTCCTCCAGATCAGCGATTAGATCCAGACGCTTTGTGGTTTTAATGACGACATCGTCTACATAAGCTTCAACGTTCCTTCCGATCTGCGAGTCTAGGGTATTCTGAATCGCACGCTGATAAGTCGCACCGGCGTTTTTAAGACCGAAAGGCATGGTTATGTAGCAGTAAGCGCCAAAGGGAGTAATGAAAGATGTTGCCAGCTGATCGGACTCTTTCAGACTTATCTGATGATAGCCCGAATAGCAGTCAAGGAAGCTGAGCAACTCACAACCCGCTGTGGAATCCACGATCTGGTCGATGCGTGGAAGCCCAAACGGATCTTTAGGACAGGCACGATTGAGATCGGTATAATCGATACACATGCGCCACTTTCCATTCTTTTTCTTAGTAAGTACAGGGTTGGCCAACCACTCTGGGTGGAAGACCTCTTTAATGAACTTAGCAGCTAGGAGCTTAGCTATTTCAGTCTTGATGATGCCCTTCTTCTCCGTGGCGAACCTCCTCAGCCTCTGCTTGATTGGCTTGGCTCCGGCTTCGATCTTCAGCTCGTGCTCGATCTTGCCCCTCGGAACACCGGGAATGTCCGATGGTTTCCATGCGAACATGTCGATATTATTCCGGAGGAACAAGACGAGCGCGAGTTCCTATTTGGGATCCAGCTCTTTCCCGATGAGGGCGAACTTGGAAGAGTCACCCTCCGGGTCGAGCAGAATCTTCTTGCCCTCTGAGTCTTCAGGTTGCACCGAGGAGTTGTGGGGCTTCTTGGATGGCATCTCTGGTTCGTCTTGAATCGAGGCGGCCGCGAGGTGGACTCGGGCCGACTCGATCGCCATCTCTTGGCTCTGGGCGATGCCGCAGGCTTCCTGCTCACATTCGTATGCCCGCCTGATGTCACCACGGATAGTGATGGGTCCAGCCGAGGCCGGGATCTTGAGCAGGAGGTAGGCGTAGTGTGGCACCGCCATGAACTTGACGAGCCTGGGGCGGCCAAGTATAGCATGGTAAGGCGCCTCCACATCCACCACTTCAAAGCATAGGTTCTCCGTGCGAAAGTTGTCCCGAGAGCCAAAAGTCACGGGTAAGGTGATCCGCCCCTCGGGGATCGCGGAGACCGACGGGATGAACCCGTGGAGTGGAGCGGGGGCTCGGACGGAGCTCGCTCCTCAGGATCTTCATGGCCTCAAAAGTCTTGAGGAACAGGATGTTGAGTCCAGAACCCCCGTCAACCAGGCAACGCATGACCTGGATGCCGCGGATAGTGGGATCGACGATGAGGGGGTAGCGCCCTGCCGAGGGGACGTACTCCGGATGATCCTCCCTGGAGAACTTGATCTCCTTGTTGGACCACTTGAGGAAGGTGGGCACCGCCGGGTGGATGGTGTTGACTGAGGAGAGTTCCCGGCGAGTGACCTTGGCCTTGCGCTTGCCTTCATAGGCGAGCGGTCCGCCATGGATGCAGTTGATCTGAGCTGCTGGAGGCTGGAATCCACCACCCTGACCGTCCTTGGCGAGCTTCATGAGGCTTTCCCTGCCAAGCTTCTTAAGGACGTGGCAGTCTCCGGAGAGATGCTTGGCGCCCGGGTGGAGGATACAAGGAGTCTCCAATATTTTATCATAATCAGGAGGGTCGCGTGCGGGATACCTTTTGCTTGGAGGCTGGCCGACTGCGTTGACGGCCTCCTCCAAGCGGCGCTTCCTCTTGGGCTGGGGGTCGTTGGAGTAGCGAACCTTCTCGCCTTGCCCTTCTCCCGATAATGGTCGTAGTCGAGTGCCTCAAAGTTGGCGTATTTTGTGAGCTTCCTCGAACATCGCAGAGACCGTCCGAGGTGGGTCACGTGCCCAGTGCTTGCGCAAATCTTGACTCCGAAGGCAGTTCTGGAAAGCCGCCAAGACAGCGGCGTCGGAAGCGTCTGGAGTGGCAGTCCGCTCATCGCAGAAGCGGGTGATGAAGTCTTTGAGGGACTCTCCCTTGCGCTGGTGTAGCTGGTTGAGGGCGTGAGCGGGGCTCGGCCTCTTCCGGGTACCTTTGTAGTAGTCCGAGAACATGCGCCCGAGCCGCCTCCCGGAGTGAATCGCCGCGCGCGGGCGGTTGGTCACCCACGCTCGATGTTATCCCGGGACGACTGGGAGATAGTTGGCCATGACGACATCGTCTCCTCCCGCCGCGTGGATGGCGATCTCGTAAGCGTCGAGCCAGCTTTCGGGGTTGGACTTGCCGTCGTATGGCTTGACGTGGCTGGGCTTGAAACCGTCGGGCCACTCGACGTCGCGCAGCTCCCAGGCGAAGGACTTGATGGAGGACCGGGCGGTCTTCCTGCGGTGCCGGGGCCCGGGTGAGTCAGAGTCGGAGTCGGAGTCGGACCTCGCGGGGGAACGATAGCGGTAGCGCCCCTCGGGGTCGACGTCGAACCGTTCCCACTGATCGCGGTAGTGCCGGCGATCGTCTTCCCTCACGCTCCTATTTGGTTGTTGATGCGGTCGCGCAAGTCGGGCGCCGCTGGTTGCTCGCCTTTGTGTTCATCGCGCCCCCGCGACGCTTCGCGCCCGGCGCCGGTTGCGGTTGCGCCGGCCGGCCTCGGCCGCCGCCGTTCGCCCGACCCTCGGGTGGGGCTCTTCGCGACCGTCGCCGCTGCGCCACCGTCGCCGCCGGGCGCCGTTGCCGCCGGGCGCCGTTCTCCCGGCCGGGCGCGGACGGACCGGCGACTACGGAGTGCGAGCCGACGAGGTGATCCGAGCCATCCCAATATCGGCAATGTCTTTGGCGTTGTCGAGGACCCGAAGGGCGGGGTTACCCTCGGGGATAGCCGCCCTAACGCCGCCCGGGGAGAGCCTTGAGATGCATCGATTGGTGGCGGGGTTGTTGTAGATCCGGTCCCGCCAATGGTGGTGACCACAAAGATTGGCGGGAGTGCCCTCGGATCCTCCCCCGTTGCTTGACGTATTCCGGGGTGACCGCCAGCCCGAGCTCGATCTCTCAGGCGGCGATGCATTCTTGGAGATTCTGCGAGTCTTGACGACGGCTTCTCCAGTAGCGGCCCGGCAGCGGGCGACGCGTCGGGAGGGGGCCCCTCCCGCGACCCAAACCTGGCGAGACGGGTCACCAAATCCGGCCGCGGGCATGCCTGCCGAGCTGCTCTGACTGGAAACTTGGAGAGTGGGGGTGGCGCACTCGAGTCTTCCCCATCGTAGTCGACCACTTCCAAAGAGATCTTCGGGAGGCCGGAGGCGATTCGTGGTCGATCGTCCGACCCATCGTCGCCCAGACTCCACAAGGGACAGGCCCAAGCCGGGCAGGGTGACGATCCTCAGGGGAGCCTGCTGGAACGCGGCGACGGAATCGGACTCTGCCTGGGACCGAGTCGGATCGGCCCGCGGGACAGGGTCACGTGTGTCGGTGGAGAGATGCGCCGGGGAGTCGCTGCGTGTTGAAACGCTTCCGGCGGGCGCTGAGTCCGAACGGCATCTGGAGGGGCTCGGGGAGTTGGAGCCGAGACCGAAGTCGAATCGCCCCGGCTGAATCGGCCCGGTCGGTGAGGACGCCCCGCCGCGTGGCTCGGTATCGCCGATGGGCGGCTCCCCTCGGCGATGGAGGGTGCCGTGTACGAATCGGAGTCGTCCTGTGGTGCGCGGAGCCTGCTGGATCCGGTCCCGTCGATCAGGATCTCCAGGGTGCCGAAGAAGATGGAGATCTCCGCCGGCGAGTCGTCGAGGCTGGTGATTCTAGCCATCGAAAACCTACGAAAAACCAAACGCACCCTACCGGGCGCGCCAACCGCCGGAACACAATTCCGTCAGTCCTCCCAGGGAGGTCCGAGGAGGGTTTTTGTACGGAGGGGCTATTTGATCTAGGTTATCGATGGTGACGCAGGGAGACTATTTTATCCTGGTTCAGG
This sequence comes from Hyparrhenia diplandra, assembly GCA_015847255.1. NCBI lineage: Eukaryota > Viridiplantae > Streptophyta > Magnoliopsida > Poales > Poaceae > Hyparrhenia > Hyparrhenia diplandra. Next base: position 254,787 of record JADLZK010012146.1, read on the forward strand.
CCCGCAATGTGCGTAATAGCCCTATGTCCAGCTGTTGTGGTATTGCTTCTTGCTTGTTGTTTTCCGATCATTTACAATGGGGGTCCCCAGTGCCTTATATAGTCGCGAGACCAGGCCCGGGCAGTCGAGTCCGACTCGACTACGACTAGCAGGCTATCCTATTTTACAATGAGTCCGGATCGTGATCCAGTCTTCCAATATCTCGTACTCCACGGTTTCCCTTTAGTGTCCCCGCGCTGGTGAGCCTTCTAGAAGTTCTTCCCGATGGGCCCAGTCTTCGGTGGGCCATCCAACGGGCCACGTCACTCCGTAGGAATAGGGGTAGTCCGACTAGGGGCTAGGTACTATATCCTCGAATTTTGTAGTGCACTGGCTGACGCTTTTTATCGGTGTAACTCTTTTGCCTTGATTGAGCGGCTCTCATGTTCGCCTTCACAATTTCTAACTTTTCTTCAGCTTTCTTGACTATATCAGGTCCAAAGATAACCCTTTCTCCAGGTTCTGACCAATTTAACGGAGTTTTGCATCTACGGCCATAAAGAGCTTCAAACGGTGCCATCTTTATGCTTGCTTGATAACTATTGTTGTAAGAGAATTCAGCTAGAGGTAAGCATTCATCCCAACATCCACCATAATCAATCACACAGGCTCTAAGCATGTCTTCTAGAAATTGGTTCACTCTTTCTGTCTGTCCATCGGTTTGAGGATGATAAGCTGAGCTTCTAATCAACCTAGTGCCTAGAGAGGCATGCAATTGTTCCCAAAAGCGAGCAACAAATTAGGCACCTCTGTCAGACACTACGGTCTTTGGCACTCCATGCAAGCACACAATGCGCTCTATGCATAGCTCTGCATATTTTCTCATAGGATAGGTAGTCTTGACTGGAATGAAATGAGCGGACTTGGTTAAGCGATCAACAACTACCCAAATCGAATCATGTTTCTTGCGGGTCATAGGCAATCCAACAATAAAGTCCATGGTAATGTCATCCCATTTCCATTCTGGAACATTTAGAGGTTGGAGTAAGCCTGCAGGTTTCAAATGGTCGGCTTTCACCCTTTGGCAAGTGTCACATTCAGATATGTATCTGGCAATGTCTTTCTTCATGTACGTCCACCAATATTGTTGCTTCAAATCTTGATACATCTTATTGGAACCCGGATGGATAGAGAATTGGGATAAGTGAGCTTCATCAAGGATTTGTTTCTTTAACTCGGCATTTTGAGGAACTACTAATCGATTTTTAAACCAGAGAATGTTCTGCTCATCTAGGTGAAAGGATTGGAGTTGTTTATCACCACTGGGCATCCTCTGATGCAAGTGCTTAACCCATAAATCACTCTTCTGAGCCTTAATAATCTGATTTCTGAGAGTAGAAGTGAGGGCTAGGTTTGCACAAAATCCAGAAGGTACCACAGTCAACTCAAATTGCTCCATTTCTCGACAAAGAGAAGAAATTCCCCCTGGAAGAGACACGGTTTACCTTGAGCTTTTACGGTGAGAGCATCTGCAACAACATTCGCCTTGCCGGGGATGATATTGCACATTCAGGTCATAGTCTTTGATTAACTCTAACCACCTTCTTTGCCTCATGTTAAGATCTGACTGAGTGAAAATGTATTTCAGACTCTTGTGGTCAGTGTAGATGTTGCATTTATTGCCAAGGAGATAGTGTCACCATATTTTCAAGGCATGGACAACTAAAGCTAGCTCTAGGTCATGGGTAGGATAATTTACTTCATGTGGTCTAAGTTGTAGAGAAGCATAGGCAACAACTCGATCTTCTTGCATTACAACACAACCTAGACCTGTGCCGGAGGCATCACAATAGACATCGAAAGGTTTGCTGATATCCGAGGTGGCTAGAATAGGAGCAGTGGTCAGCAACTTCTTCAAGGTTAGGAAGGCTTGATCACATTCAGGCCCCCAATGGAATTTGTGTTCCTTCTTGAGTAGTTCGGTCATAGGCTTGGCAATTTTGGAGAAGTTGGGAATGAATCTTCTATAATACCCAGCTAAACCAAGGACGCTTCGAATTTGAGTAACGATGCGGGGAGGCTTCCAATTTAGCACGTCTTGAACCTTACTGGGATCTACTGCAATTCCTTCAGAAGAGATAACATGGCCTAAAAATGGAACGGTGTCCAACCAGAACTCACATTTGCTGAATTTGGCATAGAGCTTATGATCTCTGAGTTTCTTAAGCACATAGTGCAGATGTTGCTCATGTTCTTGTTCGGTCTTGGAATAAATTAGGATGTCATCAATGAAAACCACCACAAATTTATCCAAGACATCCATGAAAACCGAGTTCATAAGATACATGAAGTAAGCAGGAGCATTCGTTAGGCCAAAGGACATCACTAGATATTCATATAAGCCATACCTAGTAGAGAAGGCAGTTTTCGGAATATCTTGAGGACGGATATTAATTTGATGATATCCCGAGCGAAGGTCAATTTTGGAGAACACTTTTGCACCAGCTAATTGATCAAAGAGTATATCAATACGGGGCAAGGGATATTTGTTCTTGATTGTGACTTCGTTGAGTGGACGATAATCGACTACCATTCTCAAGCCTTGATCTTTCTTCTTGACAAAGAGAGCTGGACATCCCCATGGAGAAGAACTTGGACGGATGAAACCCTTTCCCAAGAGTTCTTGTAGTTGGATTTTTAATTCTGCCAACTCATTTTGTGCCATACAATAGGGTCTTTTAGAGATAGGGGCTGTGCCAGGTTAGAGTTCTATAGAGAACTCTATTTCTCGATCAGGAGGCATGCCGGGTAATTCTTCCAGAAACACATCGGGATATTCGCATACCACTGGAATTTTTAGAATGCTCTCAACTTCTATCTTGTGAAGTAGAGCCAATGGGCTTTGGCTAGTTGAGAGTAGGAAGGTGGTAGGATTGTTGCCTTTGGCCTTAAGTGTGACGGTGCGCAAAGCGGTGTCAAGCACTACTTCATTTTGTTCCATCCAACTCATTCCTAAAATAACATCTATCCCTTGGCTTGGAAGAATTATGCCGCTTGTAGGATAGATTTCCCCATGGATTTCTAGAGGTGCCTGGCGGGCGAGCTGGTTGGTAATTAATCTTCCACCTGGTGAGTGGATTGTGTAGGATGTGGAAGCTGTAGTGGTTTCTAGTTTAGCCCTCATAACACATAATCTACTCATGAATGCATGAGATGCACCGGTATCAAATGAGACACGAACAGGGCATTGGTTGATGGAGAATGTACCTTGCATCACTGGTGCACCCTCAGGAATCTCTTCAGTTGTCGTGTAATTCACTCGGCCTGACCTGGCATTAGGATTCTTCTTCTGCCAGTTGGAACCCCTGTTCTGAGCTGATGACTGCTGGGCCTGTGTGTTCCTCTTGGGAGCACGGCAATCCTTGATAAAGTGACCAGTCTTGCCATAATTGTAGCAGACATTAGAGTTGGTCTGCTGCTGAGGTGGGCGTGGTGCATAGTTGGGAGCTTGAGGCCTCTGCTGACCTTGATACCTGTCCACTGGCCTGGATGCCCCACCTTGAGGCTTCTGATAGAATTTCCAGTGACCTGGAGCTGGTGGCTGGTTGGATTGCCTTGCTGGAGGTGGAGACATAGGCCTAAACCTCTGGGGAGCAGAGCTGGAAGACCCCATAGGCAAGGCTCTCTTGCGTGACATCTGAAGTTCTTTGAAGGTGCCTTCTTGGGCAACAGCAGCATTCACCAGCTCACTGAAGGTGTTACAATGGACATTCACCAACTGGTTCTTCAGCTCACATGTCAACCCCTTCCTGAAACACCTCATCTTTTTCTCCTCAGTGTCGATATCACTCCTTGCATATCGACCTAGCCTGTTGAATTCAAAAACATAGTCCATAACCGACTTGCTTCCTTGTTGGAGCCTTTCAAACTCTTGCCTCTTGTTTTCAATTAGGCTGTTAGGAATGTAGTGAGCTCTGAAAGCTCTGCAGAAATCTTCCCACGGGATTTGCTGATTCTCAGGGATGGTGGAGCGATGAGTATCCCATCACATTCCAGCAGGACCATGAAGCTGCTGGGTAGCAAACTCGTTTTTTACGCACCGAGCGGTCTAGCGATCCCGAACTTAGCGTTGAGAGTGCGGAGCCATTCATCAGCCTGCAGAGGTTCCCTAGCATCGCTGAAAACCGGAGGACCAGTACCCCGGAACATCTCATAAGTGACTGGTGCTGGATCCTCTTGGCGGCCAGCTCTACGCCCACGGGGTGGAGCATCTTGCATAGCTTCCTGGATCAGCCCCATCAAGATCTCCCTCACGGTTGGAGGCGGGGGTGGCTGAGAACTTTCAGCGCCACTACCACGGGGACCAGATCGCAAATCGACCATCTGCAGCACAGGAAAAATCCCATGTCAGCTGACGTTTCATGAAAGCGAATAAAGATGTGTATTAGATGGTGCAACATGATAATATAGCATTGCCGAAAGAGAGCACGAATAATAACATATTCATCCATGAATGAGAGCAATGATTATCTTACAAGTACGATTGAAAAATTCATAGCACAAAGGTACACATGATGGTCAATGCACGTAGGTACAAGCGAGGATTATAGCACGAGTACAAATGAACATCCATAGCACGAGTTTAGATAATAAGTAAAATAAGGCGAGGAATATCGCAGCCACATCCATAAGTAGCATCACCGGGTTCAATGTTTCGTTACATCCATCCATGCAACTATTACCCGCTACTACATGATCCATCCTAATTTACCATTGTCGAAGTTCATAAAGTTAGGGCCTAATTGTCATTACAAAATCATCACCAGACCAACACACGGTGGCAAATGGATATACAAAATTCCACCGGGTACGTCACGGTGGCTACTTCCTACCAAAGCGATATCTGCTCAAGGGAAAAGCTCAAGTGCCTCGGCATAGGACAACGCAATGCGCTCATGGGGCACCACGTAGCCACTCCTGCGGAGACTCTGGTGAAGCAAGGTGATGAATCCCTCTCTAGCAGCAATGTTATCAGCACCAAGTGGGGGTAGCACAGGAGGCAAGGGAGGTACTGCATCCATAGGATCTGCAGCGGACTCCACATCTGAAACCGCCTCAGGCTCAGGTTCAGGCTCTGGCTCCGGCTCAGGCGCGGCTCGGCCTCAGGCTCCTTGGGCTCCTCTGGCTCAAGTCCGAGCTGCTCCATCATCTAAGCCTCCAGATCAGCTGCGGCTG